>MU833181.1:0-59964 GCA_029204225.1 Diphasiastrum complanatum
TTTTCTAAATTTTTCATTGATGTCTCTCAATTCGAAACTTGACATATCCTCAACACTCATTTTTGAGAAAGTGGCACGACCCGTCTTCTTCATCAGGAGTCAACTGGCATTGTCTTCCTCAGACTCTGTGTCTAATGTGGACAGAAATACCTTGTAAATCAGCTTGTCTCTGGGTTTGATGATGATGGAGGATGTGGTTTTTTCAAGTAAATCCAAGTCGTTCTTTATTATATGATTTGTTGACTTTCGCAGATGATTGGTCATTGTTAATTCAACATTAAATGGCCGAACCATCTACATCCTGTAGATTTAAAATCGTCAACCCTGGTTGATTCTTTTGGCAAATCTCTTTCTCTGGCCCTTTGGATCTACTTTGCAAAAATTTCGAGTTCGTTACCTTCCCAAAAAAGCCTTCGTTGAAGTGGTGCACAACAATGGACACATAGCACTTTTGTTTTGATTGCTATTTGATTAAAACCAAGTGCTTTGGCAATCCAATGGATCGATGTCTTCATTGTTTTTTTGAAGCTAGAAGTTCAACAAGGCTTCCAATTGGGATTTCATTCAAATCACCGCGCCATTTCATTTTTGCAGCTTTTACACTTTGCCTATTCTTCCTTGAGCCCACATAATTTTAAGTTCCTCACTTTGCACAAGCTGCAAGAAATCATTATCTTGAGAAGATCTGAAGGTTTGACGTCGTAGTTGATGTTCCTAATTATGAGGCCAATGAAATTCATAGTTGTTGATGTATGTCGAGATTGAGCAAACTAATTTTTTGTTCCTCGAAAAAGTCCATCCACCAATGCTGATCAAGACTCATCAAAAAAATGATAAGCTGCTTGAATACTTGATTCCAAAAAATTTAATGAGGCAAATGGAGCAATCTCACGATGTATTCTTTGCGCCTTTTGTTCTTCTAGCAAGGACTTCAAGGGATGACAACACAGCAAGCTTGATTTCCGTCGATAGAAGAGGTAGAACTACTTGACATCGTAACCTTAGAAATTTTTTTTTAACTATGTACTTATGCTAAGCATAGACCCATTAAAATAGTTAACACCACACTAAATGTTCTCCTCAAACTTAACTGCAACCTATGCTGGTCATAGAACAATAAAAAGCCATGCAAACCTCACTAGACGTATACAAAAAAAATAACTAAATGCAAATGAGCAACAAGACTAGAAAGTAATTGGTTAATTAAAATTTCTAGTGGCTACCATGCCTTAAATACTATTTTGGCAGCATCCTTAGGATTAGTGTTAGGTCTAGGGCTAGGTTTAGGTTTGGATGGTCCCGGATCAGGCTCGAGGTTGGCGTGAGGTGAGGTGAGTCGCGGTAACTCGGTTCCAAAGCAAGCTAGAGGTCTGGCGTGAGGCGGAGGGTGTCGAAAAAAATATATTTAAGGACCATAGTCCAAGCATAAACTCACCTCATCTGTGAATTCAGAAGCACACATGCCTGCCAGAGCTCGTCGCGACGA
The DNA here is from genome assembly GCA_029204225.1 of Diphasiastrum complanatum. Lineage (NCBI taxonomy): Eukaryota > Viridiplantae > Streptophyta > Lycopodiopsida > Lycopodiales > Lycopodiaceae > Diphasiastrum > Diphasiastrum complanatum. The sequence continues at coordinate 1,487 of MU833181.1, forward strand.
CAAAGTCACGGACTTTCTATAAGATATTTGCATACGTTCTCACATTACACATTCCTGACGGTAAGATTATTGTCATTTTTTATTTTGTTATATGCTTAGCATGGGTATTAAATTCTTGCATTAGAAATAGTCCTGTTTTGATTTGTATTCATCTTCTTAAAACATGGGTAACCTATGCTCAACATAGGTGGGTTGCACCAGTCCTCTCCTCTAACCTATGCTGAGCATAGGGTTGTGTTGGGTCCTTAGTAACATCTTATGCTCATCATAGGATTCCGGCGGGGATTTTCTATTCTAACCACGGTTTCGACTATGCTGAGCATAGGTTGCATCTCCTGGTCCTCTTCAACCTGATGCTCAGCATAGGGTTAGCAAAGCAAATTGCAAAGACATCCTAGTGGTTGAGCATAGGTTGGACTAGAGCACTGTGAGTGATGGCCTATGTTGAGCATGGGTTAGAAGACGACCAGAGATGCAAACCTGATGCTCAGCATAGGTCGTCACTCGCATGCTCTAGTCCAGCCTATTGCTCACCATAGGATGTCTTCGGCAATCTGCTTGCTAACCTATGTTGAGCATAGGTTGGAAGAGGGCCAGAGATGCAACCTATGCTCAGCATAGGTCAAAAGGTGGTTAGAATTTGAAAAATCCCACCGACTTCCTATGCTGAGCATAAGTTGTTACTAAGGACCCAAACACCAACCTATGCCTCAGCATAGGTCGCTATTCGTATTTTCCTCGTTTTACAAGGCTTTGTTTGAGAAAAGTGATCCTTTTGAGATTTTTTAGTAAGAAAATGTGTTGTATTTTTAGTTTTTGTTTTCTAAAGATTTTTCACAAAAAACGGCTTGTCTTATTAAAGTTTTCAGTATTTGTCATGAAAATCAGTGTTTTAAATTTTTCTAAAAAGTCTTTTTTCTGCAAATTTTCAATTATCTTTGATAATTTTCGAAATGTTGAGATTTCTTTTAAAATTTCGGGTAAACTTCAAGATATTCCATTGAAAGATAAGAAAAAATCTCATGTACTACTTCACCAAAGGGGTCAATTACACAAAGTTTTCGGGAGCTTTTTATTCAATTAGTTGAGAAGTCCCTAGAGCAGGAGGGGAGGATCCAACAAATTCCAAAGTTCAAGGGAAGATTGCTTGGCTGATCACCAAATAGCATGGATGGGAAGAAGGTTTTGTGAATGTACTTGTAAAGGATGACAGATAAGTCTCATTCTATTTTCATAATGAAACGAGACTATGATAAAAGATCCAACTTTGCTAGGGACAAGGCCATCAAAAGCCTATTTTGATATAGCTCTAGTTACTTTGGTGTGCAATATATAAACATATATTTTATTCATGTTTGTCTACATTTCGTTTCATGCTAGCATAGTTGTTACTAAACATAAATCTTAAACTTTTAGGTAAAAGCCTTTACTCATGATATTTTAAACTTGATTTTTCTTTCTATCCATGACAGCATGAGCAATGCTTATAAAATGGTTCTAGCTGCTATTGCCAAGGGAAAGATCTGGTCTATTGCATTACAGAGTTCAAATTGTGTATCTATTAGACCTCGCAAGCCCGGCTCTAACATTGCTCAGATACAAAGCCGGCCTCTGGAATTGTTGAGGATAAAACTGTAGCTGGCCCTCATCCCAAAAAAAAGAGATCTCATAATATTTTCGATTCTTCTCCCCACTAGACCTAAGTCACGCCCAAAGGACCATTGTTACACATCACCATAAGTCCAATCCCGTCTGCTGAAAGTAAAAAAGCCCGCCACCGAACCATCTATGTCATTACTTGGTGCAATCCATCCGCCCTTACAAGACAACTATGAGCTTGCCAATTTAAGAGAAGATATTCATAAAACAAATAAAATAAAATAAACAACTTTGATCTTTAGATATAAATCAGTGTGATAGGCCACCTGTAGACCCAATAATAGGAGACAGGCCTATGGAAGTAAGAGAACCAAATGAAACACATGTACATAATTTAAAAATAAAATTTAAAGATCATACATAAGCCATAGTTACTCCTTTTGTTGTTTTGGTTGATCCCAATGAATGCAACGATGTTGCAAATTTGATTTTCTTTATGAGATTCATATCATTTTCTTGTTCTTGAGGGCATACACAGTTTACAAGCCCGGGGAAACAATATATCTCAAGAGTATCCCCATATTTCAAGCTTTCGAACTGTGAGTGCCATTGCATTTGCTGCCTTGACAGTGGAAGAAGCAAAATACTTGGCTTGGGACCACAATATTAATCAGGACTACTGGCGGATGAAGATGACCATGATACAAAGAATTCGATTTTTTCACACTAAATACATGAGAGTCTCCCAAAGCAGGAGATGTGAATCAACTTGAGCTGAAAGCACTCTGTGCTCAAGAGACAAGCCTATCTTTTGATTCGAAAAATCCTATGCAGAGCCTTACAAAATATGATAATTTTTTTCAGGTTGTTTTCGTAGTGGCCAGTAATTTGTTTTTTGCTATGCTCGTCATGGAATGCTCTGGTCATAATATATGTTGTAATCCTTTTAAATTGTTTTTATCAGACTAAAATTTTGAAGTCAATCTTAATACTCTCTAAATTCCTTATCAAATAATTTATTTTTTTTTTATTTTAGGTGTGGGCCCTTGTTGATAACTTTTTTGATAAATGGGGAAACTTTTCAAATAAAAGGCCAACTTGTTCAGGGTGCCTCAATGTCAAAGAAAAAAGTTGTGAGCACTCAAACTTGGAAGCCAATCCCTATAGAAATGGAAATATCAGAGTGGAAGAATATGCAAGGGATTAGCTCTACAAAGCAAATAATAAGTGTTCTTTCTAGAGTTGTCGATGGTCAACTTTCTCTAGTAGAAATGGGAAAAGAATTTCAAAGGTAATAGTCATAATCTAAATATTTATTTTCATGTTACCTTTTGTAATAAAGTGATTTTCATGATTTTGTTGGATTTTTAGCAATTATACTTTTTAAATGCAGGTATAAATTATTTATGATAGTTCAAAAAGCCCTTGTGACAGGGTTAAATTGTCAAGATTTCGAAGAGTGCCAGAGGCTTTATCCTCTGAGCAGCCGAAATGAATCTTTCAGTCTATTTTTATTTTGTTTAGAGACATGGTATTTATATCACCCGATGATTAGCATAGGTGCTTATTAATTGTTTCTTTTTTATATTTTATGTCTCCTATGCTAAGCATAGTTTTTTCTTTATTTAATTATTTCTTTTTGATACTTTAAGTCTTCTATTCTATTTTATATTTCGTGTCCCCATGCTTAAGCATAGCTTTTTCTTTTTCAGTCTCCCGAAGATAAGAAAAACAAAGTACTTCTAGAGCAATTCAAGAGGACATATTCTGAAGGCAAAAGCAGAAAAAAGGGACAGGGAGAGATTGGCACGGGGTGAGACCCATTGCGGAGGAGGATCCATTAGAGACCTACCTTCCCAAAAGTGTCGATGATCAACCATGCTTTTACTCGGTTGGTGAGGGCGATTGTAGAGAAATTTTAAAATTTTAAAAAGGCCGTATGCACTGCATCGCCGATATATCATATGAATTTCAGATGAAGAAATCATTAAATGATTATTCTCCTTTCAAATTTATTGAAATTCATAGTTTTATGCAGAGTTTTCTTGAAGTCACAAATTCTCCCATTTGGGAGAGTTGTTATTTTTCATTCTTCTTGGCAGTCAGCTTCAGTACAGAAAGCTCTAATAACTTTTTTGTAATGCGGGAATAGAAAATGCTGTGTGGTAAGTTTCTAAGTTCCTGAGTTATTAATTCGTATTTTAATTCATATTTTTATTTTTATTTTTTTATTTTAAAGTTAAAATTTTACACTTATTTTACTTGTAATGTTCCATGTCAAGTACAAAGCCCAATGTTAGGAACTCGGAGGAGCTCGACTTTGCAATGAAATAGAATACATAACCATCGATTATTATTTTTTGGATGGTAAACACTCGATGCTTCATTACAACACTTCCGAACTGACAAGTTTTGGAAACTTGTTCTAGTATCTAGCCGTGACGAAGAAATTAAAGAATCCAATGACGAGTTCCGTGGCTTGTCCCTACCAAAAGCCACAACAATTAATTAATCATTTAATTAATTTTTTTTCTCACCCAGCTTATTGGGTTTTGGATTTATTTAGCGGTAGCGGCACTACGAGCACATGTGCTGTTTAAAAAGACAGACACGTTTGCTGCAGTAGATTTAGATACTAATTTAGTTGATTTTGTAAAAATGAGAATGAAATCTCTTTCAGTTTTGCCAGATGAATTATCTAAGGTGGGAAAGAGTTAGACAGCGAGGATATAGTAATTCCCTTGTCCAAGGAACCTCAGCCTCCTGATAGCGGAAAAATAGGCGACATAGAAAAAATTTGCTGATGTCTTGGTTCAAGATTACAATGTGGTTACAGTAGTCGAGGAAATTGTAGAAGAGGTGCCACTTGAAAGTAAAGTGGCTACTCAAGAAAAAGAAAAACGATGCAAATGACCTTGATGATTTTTGGGAATAAAAGTTCTCTTTTGTTTTAAAGAATAATTGTGTTTATATTTTTTGATGTATTGTGTTTTGAATTCTTTTTTATTGATTTAATATTCTTAAATTTGTTTTTTAACGATTTAAAATTAAGAATTTGAAATATTTTAAAATTTTTAACATTGATAATCATTACCAAAAATTAAAATTGTAACGATTTATCAAGTTATAATATTTTAATTTAGATGTATTTTCATAATATTTTTTGTAAAAAAAATATTGTTAGAAATTTTAAGAAATGAAAAAAAAAATTAGATTTTTTTCAGGGTGATTTAAGTATTTTCACAAATCATTTAATCTCGATTATTGTAAAGTGATTTCATTTGCGTTTATTTAATGTTTAAATATTTAATAAATTTACATGTATAAGTAAAGATTTTCAAAAATTTAAAAACTTTAAAAAATATCATTCAAATTTTTAACATAATTTAAAAACATTTTTTCTATTGACCAAATTTTTGTAGCTTGAATTATTTTCTTGCAAAATACAATAGTTTTTAAACATTACAATATATTTATTTGAAGCATTTTAAATTTGGATACTTTTTAAAAAATTTAATTTTTTTAAAAAAAAATGGGTCTCCAAGTCATTTCTCTTTTTTTTGGTCATCATATTTTTGTGTCCAGAATAATAACTACGTGAAGCTTTAACGTTTTCTAGGCATGTGTATGTCATGCCTTGAAGCTCAAATGTCATGATAGGTTTGAAGCATTTGTAGCATCTTGGGGATTCCCTGAACACCATATGATTATAAGCTTTACTAAAAACTTCTTTAATCCTTGGAATTCACATAGTGTCAACCTACAAGTTCACAATGTTAAAGTCAACAAACCACTTTTTTGTAAGCAAATAAATTGATCTCTGTACAATCAAATTGCTATCTCTTTATAGCTAGGTTTTTTTCTCAGTGATCATTTTGGGTTGGCTGTTTTTAAAAAATTATAGATGTGTAGGACAATTGTGAATGCCTCATTGACTTTTGCAAAGCAAAGAGAGGTTATTGTAGGTATAGGAACTGTTGGGAGACATAGTAATGCTTGAAGCTGCAATTTCAAGCTTGGAAGAGCAGATCACTTTATTATTGTCACACTTAGGATGTGAATGCAGTCAGCATGGAATTCTTGAAACTTTTGATGACAAACTTTCTACATTGTAACCTGAGATCAGGTTAAGTACTGCCTTATGTTTGAGGCACAACTAAGCATGCCATGGCTACACCTAGCCAACTAAGTATCATTTCACCATGGCATATGGATTGCATTTCCATTCTACATAAGCCTTGTACCTCGGCTGCATACACACCGGATTTCCCAATATCTAGTGGCATGGGTATTCAGTGGTTCAAACTATATATACTATGAATGTTCAATTCTATCTCCTTCACAAATGTGCTAGATTTTATGTTAAATTCTATCTCCATCACAAATGTGTAGATCTTAGAAATTATAAAGCTATACAAACATGTTATAACTGAGCAGGGCCTGATCTGCATCATCCTTCTATCTTGCTCTCTGAACACCTTTACTAACATGTCAATGATAAGAGTTCATATACCTAGACCTCTGTCAAAATATTACCTCGGAATGAGTGATCTTTCCAGATCTATAGGCCTCTTCAAAGTCCCTCATAGTCCAGTATCGAAAAGTATATTTTGCTCTCTTGTTCCTACATTAAAGGAGTTCTAGGAGAAAGGCAATCCAAAGCTTCGATGAGGTGCAAAGGAGGATCACTTTGTTCTTCCAACTGCTTCCAAGCAGCCACCTCGACCTCATTTGAATTCGAACAGCCAAACAAAAATGAATCCCAAAGAAATGCATCATTTCTATTGTGATTATCACTTTTTTGTGAGAGATACAAAGTCTGCTGCTCGTGATCCATAGAGAGCCTACCCTCCTTGGTGCTTGCTAGAGAGAGAGAGAGAGAGAGAGAGAGAGAGAGAGAGAGAGAGAGAGAGAGAGAGAGAGAGAGAGAGAGAGAGAGAGAGAGAGAGAGAGAGAGAGAGAGAGAGAGAGAGAGAGAGAGAGAGAGAGAGAGAGAGAGAGAGAGAGAGAGAGAGAGAGATGCGCCTACTGCTCACGATAGAGGGGAAGAGAGATCGTGAGAGAGGGAAAAGAGGGGAGGGGTTTGGTGATTTGAATTAGGACATGGGATTTAATATGCATGCATGGGGCAGGATGCATACATCCTCTTCCAATGCATGCATATAAGAATTCAATAATTTTTTGAAAAAGTAGATGGGTAGGAGGATGCATCCATGCATCCTCCTACCCATACATAGGCACAAATGTGACACACAAATATCTTTATATATATAGATTTGTGCATATGGCAACAAATGTTGATAGAAAATGGAATTCAATGTGTTGATAGGTAACAAATTCCAAAAGTGATATCCATTTACGTTCTGTTTTATACCGTGGTTTATACCAAGGGGCCTTTTTTTCATCAGTCTCGGTATTACCCTCAATTAGCAAAGTGTCCTAGAATGCCTCATGCTACCTTGAGCCTCTTTATAATCCTCTTTAAATATGTTTCAAAAACAAGTTCAAATTTGGTAGGCTTATATCGAGGCCAAACACTGGACCCGAGGCTCAAGCATTCCGCTCCCATTGAGAAATGAGATTAAACTATAATTACATTGCACAAAATAATCTATAATGTGCTGGCTTTTTAAGTATGCCACACAATTCTAACCCTAACCTGAGTAGGTCTAATCCTAAACTGAGGATGCCGCTTTCACACGCAAACAATTGCTTTGCCCTTTTAGTATAAAGTTGTAGTTCATTCAAAACGTCTCTCTCTCTCTCTCTCTCTCTCTCTCTCTCTCTCTCTCTCTCTCTCTCTCTCTCTCTCTCTCTCTCTCTCTCTCTCTCTCTCTCTCTCTCTCTCTCTCTCTCTCTCTCTCTCTCTCTCTCTCTCGTTCACGATTCTAAATATATGGCACTGTGACTTTGATCTTCGAAGTTATATAAGTGAATTGGGTGCTGAAAATGAGTCCGCCAATGTCAAATGCTTTGATAGTGCTGATGAGAAAATTCTCGAAGGATGAAGGCCAGAAAGAGCCAACTTGGCAGCAGTAGCTACTACTAATGACTACGGTCTGATCTCTTCCAAGCCTTAAATCGCTACTACAGATCTGTTGTTAAATTAAACTTGTACACAACAAATAATGTTGAGTAAATAGCATGCATACAAATATTGCAGATCTTACACATCATAGAATAGAGTATTGCAAAAATCGCTTCTATTATTAGAACTAAATATACAATGTTTCTTGAGAGTTGTCTGTTTCCTAGATCAGCACGTTGGCGCAAGAGATGTTCTCTCTCACAAATAATGCGACTAGCTATTGTTGATCGCTATATCAGACTCTTACAGTTCTGTGTATCTATCTCCATGACTGTATGACCCTCTCTCCATGATCTCTTTCTTATGTGATCAATCCAGAGAACTGATTAAGTTAAAAAAGGTCTAATGAAAAGAAATACATTAGGCTTAATCAAAACTGCTTCTAGTTTCCCGCTATTGTTCTCCGTGCATTAGCTGCCTTCTGCCCGTTACACCCTGCCTTTATGTCGCAGACCTTTGCATTTCGCCAAAAGACACTTTCGCGATTTTAAAGGCAAATGTCATTTTTTCAAGGGCAGTTGTCGCTGTTTCAAGGACAGCATCGCTTTTTTAAGGGCAAGTGTTGCATTTTGTCAAAAGGAGAAAAAGCCGACAGTAGGCCTAAAAACTTTTCTTAAGGCACTTTAAAGACACAGTCGCCTTTTCGCAAAAATGTGAAAAATGTGACAGTGTCGGAAAAAGTTGTCAGAGTTATTTTCTAAGTGTTTTAGACCTAGGAATGAATTTTTCTCATGACCCAAAAAAAAAATGCAAACCGTGTGACAAAAGAGTTCAAAAATGTAGACTGTGCAAAACATAGTTCAAATTGCACAAACAGCAAAGGAAAAACTAAGAAAAAATGCTAAGGCTTTGAAAGATAAAAACTCTTAGTTTCTTCAGCTCCCTCTCAAAGTTGAAATTTTTCTGATTCCTAAGCTTGCACGCTGCTTCTCAAAAATCGTCTTGTCAAGAGGCTTCGTGAAGATGTCAGCCACCATCTGCTTCATTGGAACAAATTTGGTTCTTAGTATGTCTTTCTCAACCAGATCTCTTATCAGATGATATCTGATAGCAATGTATTTTTTTCTGGAATGGAACACTGGATCCTTCGGTAGATGAATGGCGGATGTATCATCCATGAACAGTAGCAACGGCTTGTTGGAGTTCTATCCCAGTCCGTCAAGGAACTGCTTGAACCATGTAAGCTCATTCGCCATCTTGGCTGTTGCGACATACTCTGCTTCACAAGATGATTGCGCAGTTTTGGTTTGCTTCCTGTTGATCCATATCACAGCTACTAGCTACTATTGTGCATTCTTCTGAGATGCTCTTGCAGTCATCTTTTAGAGATGCCCTGCTTGCATTGTTGTAGGATTTGATCTGGAACTCTTCATGTTGAGAGAAACACAACCCATAATCCTTCGTTTGTTGAAGGTATTGCATAATCCTTTTGGCTATCTTCCAGTGCATAGGGCCTGAATTCATATTAAATTGGCTCATCTCGAAAGCTGCGTAGGCAATGTTAGGGCGTATATTATTTGCAAGTACATGAGTGATACGATCAGCTTTCTGTAGGGCACGTTCTGCATGGCTTCCCGCTCCTCTGCATTCTATGGACAATCCTGTTTCATCAGAATTGTTCAAGCTACTATGGGCGTATTAGCTCCCCTGCAATCTGTCATCTGAAAATCTGCAATTTTCTGGATGTATCTTGATTGGTGAAGATACAACTTCCCTTCGTCAAGATCTCTGTCAATTCGCAATCCTAGGTAGCATCTTGTTTTTCTTAGGTTTGATATTTCAAAATACTATGAAATATCATGCTTTACCTGAGCAATCAGTTCATCGCTTTAGGATAGGATCAAAGTGACATCCACGTAGACTGCTATGATTATGAGTTTTCCATCTGTGACCTTCATATAGACATTGTAGTCGGCCATCAATGGTTGAAATCCTAAGGATCTGAGAGAGCGATCCTTCTTCTTATACCACTACCTAGTAGACTGCTTTAGTATGTATATGCTTCTTTGCATTCAGCAAGCATAGTTGGAAAAGCGTGAGCCGATGAGTCCTAGTGGTTGTTCCATATAGACCTCCTCATTCAACTCTTCGTGTAAGAAGGCAATTTTTTCATCCACTATGTGGATCTTGAGACTGTATGTTGCTGCATATGCAAATAGCAGGCATAAGGACGAATGCTTTGACTGGAGAAAAGGTCTCAGTATAGTCAACACCATACTTCTAAGAGAAACCTTTTTCTACCAATCTAGCCTTGTACTTTGATACGTTGCCATCAATTCCATATTTGTATCAGTCTTCCTATCTGCTGGTAATGGCTCCAGATTCTAGACTTTCTATCTTTCACACTCTCTATCTCTTTTCAAAAGAAACATACAAACATACACCAACCTCAAACAAACAAACAAAAAAAGCAAAAATCAAGCTCCAACCTCAAACACTGATCTTCAAGCACTATTCTTGAAGCACTGATCTTCAAGCCCTCAATTGCCCTCAATTGCTCCAAAGATGCTCCAACCTGAAAAAAACAGAATGAAAGAGAAGACACTAGATCGTGGGAATTCGAGAAACCAAACAGACGTCGAAATCCGACAACTTTAGAACACGTCGGATTTCGACATCCGTGCACATTCAAGCCCGGACGATAGCTCCCAGATGTCATGGACAGGCTTTTCGAGTGCTGACTTGGACTTCAGATTTTGGATGTCCGTCGGATTCCGATGTCCATGTCGGATTACACATATATATATATATTTTTAAAAACATGCTAGGTCATATCCACATCTGAATGTCGGAATCTGACATGTCGAATTTCGATGGGACTTTCAAATATTGGCTGCCACCCATATTTCCCAACCACCAGACTCTGATTTTTGGATTTTTTACTTGGACGTTGTATTATGACATGTGGGATTGCAACGGATTATGAAATTTTTGAAAATACGTCGGACGCCCACATTGAAATCTGCGTGATATGTTATTGTGGTAGCCAAAGTCGACTAGAGGCCACGAGGGTTCTCACTTGGGTAGTAGTGGCGAGGGACATTTTTGCGCCCACTTTGTAAGTGTACTCTAAACCCTTAATTGCAATTTGACTATTAAATGTTTTTTTTTTTGCAATTGGGGTTTTTTGTTTGACACCTTGGAATAAAATGCTCTCTTTTTTAAATCAAAATTTGGAATGTTTGTGCAACGATTCGTCGTGGGGCACGGTCTCCCACACATGGCGAGTATATGTATGTGTATGCCCATAGTACGGAGGCATTGCTTGAGATATTGGAGAAGCAGGGCTTGTCGATAAACTGGGATGATGCTCCTCAAGTATGACATCAAATCCATTTTATGTTCTTTAAACTTGTTATTCTCTCCCACTCCCATACCATTTTTTGGAATACTAATTCATGTGTCTTGCATGTGCAGGAACAACAAGTCTCATCCTCTTCCCAAAATTCCGACTGATAAACAAAAGATCGTAGGAGTGGCGGCTCTTGTTGTGGCAGTGACGCCGATGATGTCATGCTTCATGTGGCCTCAAGTCCACTACACATCCATCTAGCATGCCTCATCGTAGAGATTTCTTACTTCGAGAAATCTTAACTCAGAAAGCAACGTGGATGGTGTGTGATACTATGACTCCTGCATCTATCACACTTGATTATCCTAACACCCCCACACTCTCTCCTAACATTTTTCCTTCTACGGTACCCACGCCCCCTAGGGGATCTCCATGGCACTGTGATCCCTCTTGCCAGGCCACTACACCCACTTTTTCTCCCATTCAAACCCCTGTTGGTTACACTCCAGCTCAAACTCCTCCCCAACCTTGTCTTCTTCATATCCCTCCCCACTCTTCTCATGATCGCCTTCAAACTCCTACCCAAATTTCTCCTAATGTAATCAACTCCCTCACTCCTCTCAACACCTATCCATCAGCTGACGTCTTGCCATCCTATGACATAGATACAGAGAAGCACATAGTGGAAGATGACCATGATGGTCACGTGATCACATGTATGAGGCAACTCATGCATGTAGTCTTCAACAGGGAAATTTTCAAAGATTGGCACAAAAAAAGTGATAAAAAAAAGAATTATGTCATTGACCAGTTCTATAGAGAATTTTCAGTCCCCTCTCCTGATTTGAAATTTGATCAAAATTGGATGGGACGACGCATGGGAGGCATGATGAGCCACCGCAAATTGGAGATCCGAGATGTGGTGAGAGTTGGCAAATCTAGGCTATAGAACATGCACAAGGACAATTGGAAACCTGCAAAGAGCAGCCCGAGATCTCCTATGTCGCTTCGTACCCTTCATTTTGAAAGGCATTAGCTAACGTTATGAAAGGCATCAGCTGACCATAACGTCAGAGAATGGGCCCTCTAGGCCCGGTATCTAATACATATTGAAACCATTTGACATGAGATTGAATTATAGAAACATTGCACAAAATAATTTATAATGTGCTAGCTTTTCAAGTATGCATGAATAATTTATAATGTGCTTCGCATGAGCCATCATACACCTAGCAGCTTCCATAAATGTACGATTCCTTCGTTCAGCTATTCCATTCTACTGAGGTGTGTATGATACAGTCTTCGTATGCATAATACCTCTATCAGTACAGTATGATGCTAACAAAATGCACTCAGAAAATGCAAAATTCTAGCTATAACTCTGGTGACAAACTGATAAAATTAAATTACGAATGATTCACAAAACTTTTTGCGACACTCAAGTTATTTCTGTTCCAGTTGGATCAAGCAGGCTCTATAACACAGCCAAACGAAACGAGAGGAATTCCACATGAAAACAAAACAAAACGAAGCAAAGCAAAACTTAAATGAGCTTTGATATTAATGCAGGTTGGAAGAACAAAACGAAGCAAAAGAATTCATGACAAGATCAATCAAGCTCTGTAACAAGACGAGACGAGACGAAACGAGACAGGACAAAATGAAACAAAACGAAGTGAAACCTAAGTGAGCCTCTAAAATTGATTTACGCTTGTAGCGAAGTGATTTGCGAAGTGATTCGCGAAGCGAAGCACGAAGCAAAGCGAAGCGAAAGGATTCACGAACCAGTTCGTCAGGAATTCAGATGTGATCACTGGTCACTGCCGGCTATATCACTCCTCCAGTCCTTCAGAGAGTAGTCAGACACTTGAGTGCGGAATTAAAATGAGCAAGTGAATCAGACACACGAATAGTAGCAGAGGAATTTACATTCAATATCATACAATCATACAGATTAATAATGTGCACATTAGCTACAATATCATCTATTGACTTTTTTTTTTCGATTCTTCAAGCACTTCATGACAGATCCACACAATGTGAGAGAAATACAGTTCTCTTATAAATTCGTGTCTTGCTTACTAGCGAACTTGTGGATCTACAGATCCTATTCAGAATCTTCTCGTGCGTAGGCGGATTGGTATTCAATATTTTTTGTCTTTTGACTTCTTGTCTTGCTTACTAGCATTAGACATACATTATGCATCAAAACATAAAGTATATAGTTCGTGAGCAATTTTGTGTCGCGTTGTGTAACTTACAAATTAGAAAAGATTAAACATCTACAACTAATCGCAAATTACAAGAGTGGCAAATTAGCCACAATCTAGAATACTTTTGATGATGTCATGACATCAGATCAAATATTTGTACCCCTTGATATTTAGCTGATCTTCTTGGCTATTTGTGGATCATGACTGATTTTGTGTCGTGTCGTGTCGTGTCGCCTTTTGTCAAAGGTTCAGAATTGAAAGCTGAATGCTTGTGTCTTTGTCTGCTCTGCTAGGTCTGAAACCATCTTGGTTTATAAGTACTGTAGCAAAAAACTGCCTCTCGAATCTTTTGTCTTCTGATTCGTCACTTGAATGCGAAGCGACTCAAAAATCTTTGTTTTCGTGTTTGTATTCTGGTCCCTCCGTTGCTGGTGGCAGATCATAGTACTGTCTTTCAAGAACTTCATAGCTGACAGGATCATCATTGGCAATCATTCTGCTCTCATCAAATCTGACATCTCTCACTGTCTTCATAGTGTTTGTGTACAAAACCTAAGTGAGTCTCTGAAATTGATTTATGTTTGTAGCCAAGTGATTCACGAAGCGAAGCACGAATCGAAGAGAAGCAAAGTGATGCGAAAGGATTCGCGAACAAGATTAGTTCATTAGAAATTCAGATGTGATCGTTGATCACTACCAGCTATATCACTCCTACAATCCTTCAGAGAATTGTCAGACACTGCTGATCTACGTTAACAAATTAATGTAGCATTCAACAAGATCAAACCTGAGTGCGGAATTAAAATGAGCAAGTGAATTAAACACACGAATAGTAGAAGACGAATTTATATTTAAGATCATACAATCATATAGATTAATAATGTGCACAACAGCTACAATATCATCTATTGATATATTTTTTTTTTTCTTTAAGCACTACATGACAGATTCACGTAGTGTGTTGGCGTGAGATAAATACAGTTCTCTCACGAATTCGTGTCTCACTTACTAGCGGACTTGTCGATCTACAGATCCTATTCAAAATTGTCTCGCACGCAGACGGACTGGTATTCTGTATTTTTCATCTTCTGACTTATTGTCTTGCTTACTAGCATTAGACATACATTATGCATCAAAGCCAAAAGTATATAGTTCATGAGCAATTTTGTGTTGCGTTGTGTGACTTATAGATTAGAAAAGATTAAACATCTACAACTAATCGTGAATTACAAGAGTGGTAGATTAGCCACGATCTAGAGTACTTCTGATGAGGTCATGACATCAAATCAAATATTTGTATCCCTTGGTACTTGGCTGATCTTCTTGGCTGTTTGTGGATCATGACAGATATCGTGTGGTGTCATGTCACCTTTTGTCAAAGGTTCTTACATTCTCCATCTAGCTAGGTTGACATCCTATCAAACACTTACAAGCACAGACCTGTAAAGCTGACATAAATGAGTGACTGAGGCTCAACTCGAGCAAATCCTAGTGCCACCATAAGACTTTATCCTCACTAGATACATAGCTAGTAGGCATAACAACAAGTCACTGATTACTTTGTTACTGTGGACTACAAATGATTACTTTGTTCTTATTGACTACGGATATGAGTTTTACTATAACTAAAAATCTCGATTGCTTTGGGTCCATTATGTGGGGACCACACCCTCAGTGAAAGTCACCAGAATGTTAGCTGATTTTTTACCACATGAAATTGGGCTAACTCAAGAATTTTCATGATATATTTTAGGCTATTTCCATATAAAATTGATTTAAAATAGCAGGTTCCTACAAAGATTTTTCGTATATAGCCATGTTGACGATGTCCCTATTCGCCGAAAAAGAATTACTAAGTTTTTAAATAGAATAGACTTAGAATTGGCTATTAAGTTTTCTTTTTTGTTGATTATGTCATATTTCGTCCATGTAATCTTGGATTTTATTAATATATATGTGAGATTTTGGAGGGCATTTTTTTTCTTTGACACCTGAAAGGAAATCTAAGAACAAAAAAATCTAAGAGTCAACAATCAACTAACTGGTCTGCATAATGTAAGTGAATGTTGTCTTCCTTTTGACTAGTTTTGGCTACAAGCAGCAGTAAGACAATACATCAATAGATCTGAATGACGTGCATAAGTCCTCCTACGTAATATGTCCTACGTAATATGTCCTACGTAACAAGCAATAAGAGTAGTGTGAGACAAGATCTCAGAAAACAATGGTCTCAAAAGTCCTCAAGAATTTAATATGGCTAAGATCTTTTGGCGTCATGCAAAGTTGGCATGCCTTCCAGAAATTCCTATATATACTTAGCAATTCTTTCACAAAGGGACTGATTGGGCCTTTGAAAATGTAGTGTCATCTTCGAAAAAGCAAGAAAAGACCTTCAGATGGTATGACTCATCACAAGTACCACTAGTCTCTTCAAAATGAAAATTAAGGAAAAGAAAAAAAAAAAGTGAAAATCCTCCTCGTTGAAGATCTACTCTCTATCACAACCATTTAATGAATTGTTTTACTCTATGGCTTTCATTTATCAACCAAGGCTATTGTTTTTATGAGTGAATTTGTTTGATTCAACGTGTGAAATAAACTGCTGGCCAATCTCCATTTCTACCCTTTTTGAGTGTCAATTTTCAAAGAGAAATGATGATAGTCCATTGGATAGTGACGAGGACAGTCCAGTACATCTTGCTTGTATGTTCTATGGATTTGATGATTAATTAGATGCTATAAAATCATAAGTTATGGTAGAACTCTTAGATTGAGATCTTATATTTACTAGCTCATGTGATGTTCTACATTTTTCCAATGAGTTACCAACAAGTGGAGTGATGGAATGAATATTAAACCAAAGGAGACGTCACTCTATTCAAATTGCTTCGTCAAATGATTCTAAATCTTTCTCCTTGATTTTTTTTTCCCTTATACGTTCTTCTAGGGTTGTACTAGTAACTGCAATGATGAGACATCTATAGATGACTAGATCAAAACCATTCTACATATCACTCCACACTCATACTTATGGTAGAGTGTAATGTCTTCTCAAAAAATGTCTGTTTGCTCTAGTTCAAAATAAGACTCAAAAAAGAAATATGATGTGATAGTATCAAAGCTAGGGAGCTTATACATCTCTCAACAAATACTCTCTTTTTTATAATGATGATCTGGATTTCAAATTATAGGCTACTCTTTCCTAAAGTCTTTTCGATATTCTCTCTTACTAGTGATAGTGTATGCCCCTCTTCCATCTTGGTTTTCAGATGTTTGACAGTGAATGGCCAAGAATCATATATTCTAATGAGATATCTTGGCCAAGGTGAATCTATGTGAAAATTGCAAATGGGTTCAGTTTTAGCATGTAATGATATGCTCATGGATACCCATTGCCATGAGTAGTGACTCAGCAAGGGTCATCCACTCAGCCGCCCTGCTTGTGCTAGGAAGCATCATGACGTCAGCTGTAGTTGGAACATCATGATGAATGACATAACATGGAGATTGGCTGGTATCAGAAGAAGACATGATGGTAGAAAGGAAAGGTGAAAAGCAGAAAAGACTTAGGAGTGTATTAGAAAGTTGTAGGAAAGTTCGATCACGAGAAAAATTTGCAAGAGCTTCGCTAGCACAAGTGAGAAATGAAATCTAATTCAGCCATTTTATAGGTGAATTTGGAGGGTCCAATAGACAAAGTACTAGTTTGGCTGAAAAGTTATAGACAAAAATTTGCAGGCATCTTCAGTTTTGTGAAAATAGCTTCCAGAATTCTTGGTGAAGATTTCTGACAACTGTTGTAGCCCAGCGACAGTTACGGAGGTCTGGCGAAGGTTTAACATTCACCTAAGAACATTCCTCACCTAGGTACTACATTTAATTTCCATGATTTGAATCTCTGGACAATCTAATTTTGGCATTTTAAATTCATCTATCAGGGCGGCGAAAGTTCCCAAAGTGGTAATCTTCTGAATGTTTGTCTAACCTCAAAAAAAGTACTTTCTTTGCAAGATAACCTTCGCCAAACTGAATATAGGTGTATCTAAGCTGGATGTATGATCTGGCAACTTGGCAAAGGTTCCTAAAGTGGTATGTTCAAGATCTGACTCAAAAAGTGATTTTCTAAGTCATTTTCCATCAAAATTTGATTCTTGAAAATACAAGTTCCTTCCTCTTTTTCTGATCTGATGACTTTTTCTTTACGTTTGCTCATCATTCTTTTTTTCTTTTCTCTTTTTATGTTTTTATTATTTTATAATTTTATTTTTATATTGTCTTATTCAAAAAAAATGAAACCACCAAGTAGTACCAAACAACAAAATCATAAATCAACAAAAGTAAAAATGATAAGTTCTTGGATCATGCTGGTTGAACTGGCTGCCCAAAACTTGCGTAATCGGCTGCCATTCACTGGGGTGTCAAAACGTTTTCCATCTAGGTGTTCCAAAATATCTACTCCGTAGGATAGTATCTCTTTTACTTTGTATAGTCCTTCACCTGTAAACTTCAATTTCTCTCTGATCAGCTTGGTTTTATACATCAATGCTAGATATCCTTCCTTCTGTTTTTTTTGTGTAAGGCAATTATGCCATGCCTTAGACGAGCTTTCTTTGCTACTAATGCATGTACTGCCATCAATCTGGTTTCACATAGTTTATGTAAAGCCTCATGATGCATTTCTAAGGGGTTTGAATCATCCAATCATTCTGTTGTTGCTATACGTAAGAATGGTACTAAAAATTCAATCTGCATCACTACATCTTGACCATAAACGAGTTGAAATGGTATCTAATTCATACTAACTTTGTAAGCAGTTCTGACTTCCCTTAACGCTGCATGAAGTTTATGTTCCCAATCAGAATGACTTGCTTCAGCTGTTTTTTGTCATAATGTTGTAGAGAATCTTATTGGAAGATTCAGCTTGTCTATTACCCCTTGGATAATACGGAGTACTAAACTGGTGTATATAGCGAAAAAGTCTTCCAACAACCACTTTATCGTTTCATTGACAAAGTGTGTTCCGCGATCATTTACGATCTCGATAGGAAATTCAAATCTAACAATGATGTGCTCATAGAGGAACTTAGCCGTAGACTTAGCATCCGCAACTCTAATTGATTTTGCCTCAATCCGCTTGGTCATATAATCCATTGCTACGATGATATATCTGGCTTGAGATCCTCTTGCCGGAGGATAAATAGGACCAACATAGTCAAGTTCCCATTTTTTGAATCATGCTTGCGATAAAACCAGATGCAAATGTTCATCATTCTGCTTTGCAGGATGCCATGCTCGTTGACATAACTCACATGACTAAATATAGTTTATGGTATCCTTATGAAGTGTTGGCCACCAACACCCTGATTGTAAATGTTTTTGAACAATGATATTTGTTGAAGAATGTCCACCTCCCATCCCATCATGTGAAAATGTGAGTAGTTAAGGTACTTCGTGAGGCACGACACATCTTCTCAAAATATCATCCATTCCAAGTCGATACATGTTGGAGAAAGAGGGTGTGTCGTGTGTGAGAAACGAAAATAGCTCGAAAAGAAAACAAACACGAAAAAGAAGCGAACTTGAAACTCGAAAGAAAAGTGTTCGTGCGCAGCAGAATGAGCTATATGACTCTTTCCCTAAGCATGACTATGCCTACCAGAAACGAACATAATGTTAGTGATAGAAATTGTGGTCATTCTGATTACATAGCCAAACATTAATGAAACACCAGAAGAATAACTTTTTGCGAACAACTAGACAAATTATTTGTCGCTAATGATTCACGAAGAGCTAGAATGAGCTCGACTGAGAATCAGTCGTGAAAGATTCGCAAAGGAAAGACTAAATATTAGTCGCCAACAACTAGACTAATAATGACTTGCTAAGGATTGATTAACAGAGTGAGCAACAAGAAAGTCAGACATAACGAAAATAAGCAT
Source organism: Diphasiastrum complanatum (assembly GCA_029204225.1). NCBI lineage: Eukaryota > Viridiplantae > Streptophyta > Lycopodiopsida > Lycopodiales > Lycopodiaceae > Diphasiastrum > Diphasiastrum complanatum. Next base: position 20,618 of record MU833181.1, read on the forward strand.
AGCAATATTGACACAAATCTGAACGCAGAACAAAGAGCTATTATCAGACTAAGTATAGCAAAAAAATATACATGTCAGTAATGCGGTAGAGCACAAGACAATTATAGCGGACGAAACCACGTGCTCTACAAAGCTAATTCAATTTGTAAAGGAATTAAACCTATTACTTGTGAAAAATACAGATCCTAAGTGGATCTAAACTCTAAGATCATTGGCTTGAATGCTTGCACTCCAAACTACATAAGCTAGGAATTGGCAACACATTCTATGCTACCTAGAATGCAAAGAACTTGATCAAAAAGCATTTATCACAAATGGAAACTTCCATAAACATCAAGTGCGGCCCAAAATAGCATTATACAGTCCATAATACATCAGCCTATCACTTTTGGAAAGCACCTAAGATCATACACAATAGCTTGAAGACAATACACACAACAATGCTCTCAATGGAGGAAGAAACAATGACAATGATCTATTGATCTCAATGAAGCATACAAAAGGTTTCTCCAACCTGTTCTCCACGACTTCCCTACTATTTATGGATGAGGAAGATGACTCTCTCTCCTCTCTCTAGAAGGTACTTGACCCTAGATATTTCCTATATAGGAAAAATAGCTAAAAATGGCTTATATGACCAAAATACATCAAAATGGTCTCATTTTGAAGGGTATGAAGTTTGACACTTCATCATACTGAAAAAATACAGTAAATAAAAACATTGTGGCCTGGTTCACACGTGCAAAACTCCAGAACCAAAACTATTTACAATTTTAGCCAATTTAGGCCTCAAACTAGCTAGGAAATGTTGACAATTTTCACACTCCCTCTTCAACATTGGATGCTAGTTTCAACATAGTCTTTGAGCACATTCCAAGATTAGATCTATGCATTAAATATAGGTCCTTTCCCAATGGTTTGGTGAAGATATCAGCCACACACTCCTTTGAAGAGACATGTTGAAGCTCCACCTCTTTGGCAATGACTTGATCTCTCACAAAATGGTGAGCAATCTCAATGTGCTTGCTCCTTGCATGAAAAACAGGATTGCTTGCCAAGCTTTGGGCTGAAAGGTTATCACAAAGTATGATTGGAGTCTTCTCTGGTTCCAGCAAGTGAAGATCCAATAACATCCTCTTGATCCAAAGAATCTCCTTGGTGCATGTTGTTAATGCCTTGTACTCGGCTTCGGTGGAAGATAGAGAGATAGTTGGTTGCTTCTTTGATAGCCATGAGACCACTCCATCTCCAAGATAGATTGCAAAGGCACTTGTTGACTTCCTATCCATTTGATCACCTGCAAAATCTGAATCTGAAAATCCACAAAGGTTAGGTGTAGTACCTCCATACAAGATGCCAAAATCTCTAGATCCCGAGATGTATCTAAGTACTCTCTTTCCTAGCTTCCAATGAGCCTCACTAGGATCTTGCATAAATTGACTTAGTTTACCAACCACAAAGCTTAGATCAGGTCTTGTGATGGTTAACCATATAAGAGATCCTATTAGCTTTCTATAGAGAGTAATGTCCTTGAAGGATCTTTCATTACTTCTTGTAGTTAGCTTTACATTTGATTCCATAGGAGTAGAAACAACTTTACAATCTTCCATATGAAACCTTTTTAGAATAGAGTTAACATACTTTTCTTGACATATGAATGTAGATTTAGAAGTTCTAATAATCTCTATTCCTAAGATATAATGAAGTTTACCAAGATCTTGAATTTCAAACTCTCTTTTGAGTGCCATCTTGATTTCATCTATATCTAGATTGTTACCACCACTTAAGATAATGTCATCAACATAGATCAAAAGTAAAGTGATATCATTTTCATTCAATCTAAAGTAGAGAGAATGATCATACTCACTCATAACAAAGTTTTGAGAAAGTAAGAAGGAATTGAGCTTAGCATACCAACTCCTTGGTGCTTGCTTTAGCCCATACAAACTCTTTTGGAGATAGCACACATGATTAGGCTCATCATGTGAAACATAGCCCTCGGGTTGCTCCATGTAAATATCTTCTTCAAGATCACCATTCAAGAAGGCATTAGTAACATCCATTTGCCACATATCCCAATCATAAAGAGTTGCAAGAGAGATTAGGATTCAAATAGTTACCATCTTTGCCACGGGTGCAAAGGTCTCATCATAGTCAATACCATATTCTTGAGCATACCCCTTTGCCACCAACCTTGCCTTGTACTTGTTGATTGATCCATCTTGATTTGTCTTGATCTTGAAGATCCACTTACAACCAATTGCCTTCTTGTCCTTTGGAAGCTTTACCAACCTCCATGTGTTGCTTTTGATGAGTGCTTGATGCTCATGATCCATGGCTTGGATCCATTCCTTCTTTTGAATTGCTTCACCTACACAAGTTGGTTCATCAAAAGAGGTAAGAAAAGCAAAGTTAGAGTTGTCCACCACTTGCTTTCCTTTTTCATCATAGGTTAGCCTTGATGGCTTAGCCCTTTGCCTTTGAGTCTTCCTTGAAGTTTGCTTTGGAGTGGCATCTCCATCTTCATCCAAGACATCTTGCACATCATGATGATTAGTAGGCACATCAACATCAACATCAACAACATTGGAAACATTCTCTTCATGAAAGATGACATCCCTACTTATGACAACTTTCTTTGTAGAAGGAATGTACACTTTGTAAGCCTTGCTTACTTCACTATAGCCAACAAACACACCCTTCTTTGATGAAGGATCTTCTTTAGTTCTATCATCAAGTGTGATATTGACAAAACATGTACATCCAAAGATCCTACAATGCTTGACACTCGGCCTTCTACCATAAAGAACCTCATGAGGAGTTTTACCATCCAAGGAAGCACTTGTCCATCTATTACATAGATAGTTAGCACATGCTAAAGCTTCCCCCCAAAAAGACTTAGCAAGATTAGCATGTAGTCTCATTGCCTTGGCACATTCACAAAGGGTTCTATTCTTCCTCTCGGCCACTCCATTCTGTTGTGGAGTCCTAGGACTAGACATCTCCCTCTTAATCCCATGTGCTATACAAAAGTCTTTGAACCTATTTGAGGTGTATTCCCCTCCATTATCAGATCTTAAGCATTTGATCTTTGTATTGAATTGGTTTTCCATTTCATTCTTGAACTTGACAAATGCAGCAAACACTTCATCCTTACTTTTAAGAAGATAGATCCAAGTATACCTACTAAAGTCATCAATGAAAGTTGCATACATCTTTGCCCCACCATTGCTAGTTGTACTGGAAGAATGAATATCAGAATGCACAAGTTGAAAAGCTTCTTTAGATCTAGAAGTAGATCTAGAATAAGCAAGTCTATGAGATTTGGACAAGGCACAATGTTCACAAACACTATTGTTTGCAACAAGACTTTTAGGGAGACCAAGAACAAGCTCTTTCTTTGCCATTACCTCCAAAGATTTGAAGTTGGGATGGCCCAACCTCTTGTGCCAAACTTCTTGGTTTGTCAATTGCTCCCTAGCCATACATCCTTCATGATTAGAGATCACACATGCATCAAGCTTGAAAAGTTTACCATGCCTCCTACCTTGAGCAATCAAGGATCCACATTTACTTATCAAACATGCATCTCCAATGAACTCCACATCAAGTCCTTTGTCAATCATTTGACTTACACTAAGCAAATTCTTAGTGATTGAAGGAATGTACAAAACATTTTCAAGATTTGCTTTCCTATTTGTTGAAAGGGAAATAGGAATAGTGCCTATGCCTTTGATGTCACATTGACCATCATTTGCAGTGTAGATGATGTTACCTTCTCCCTCATAAGACAATAAGGATGTAAAGTATTCCTTATGTCTTGTCATGTGAGATGAGGCTCCACTATCAATCCACCAAGGATCATTATCATCTATGTTGGCTAACAAACTTGAAGTCATAACAAGTGATTCACATGTGTTATGTTCTTCCTCATCTATTGTAAGATTTCCTTGCCTCTCTCCTTGCTCTCTTTTCTTCTTATAACATTCATTTGCAAAATGACCTTTTATCCCACAATAAAAGCACTTGAACTTTGACTTATTGTTCTTAGTAGAAGAGGAAGAGGAAGAGTGATCATCATGATCAAAGTTACCACCTTTGGACCATTTCCCTTTGCCTTACCTTTGCCCTTGAATTTGCCTTTTGTGAAGAAAGCCTCTTCACCTCCACCTTGCAAGGATGCACCATCAAGCTTTGATTGCAACCTATGTTCTTTAGCCAATAAGATTTCTTGCAAGTCAACCACACTTGGCAAGACTCTTTGAATGGCAAAACTTTGCACAAGGTTAGCATGTTCATTTAGCAAACCATTCAACATAACTTGGACTATTTCACCATCTTTTATGTTCTCATCAATGCATGCTAAATCATCACTTAGGGACTTAACTCTCAAGATAAATGCATGAGCACTTTCACCCTCTCTTTGCCTACTAGAAAATATTTGTCTCCTTAGGGTCAATACCCTAGATGTGGACTTTGATTCAAAGAGCTTCTTTAAGGCATTCCATGCCTCACTTGCACTTTGACACTTTCCAACTTCCTTGAGAAGTTCATTTGTAACATTCATTTTAATGATATGAAGAGCCCTTTTGGCCTTCTTATCAAACCTTTGTTGCTCTTGAAGTGTGAGAGGTCTCTCTTCAATTTCTGCAACTATGTCCATGAGTTCATTCAACTCAAGTAAGGACTCCATCCTCACTTTCCAAGTAGAGTAGTTTGATGAACTCAACCTTTCACTAGACTCTAGCATGATCCCACCATTGGAAGCCATGATTCTAATGTTTCTTCAACTTTTAGGTTCTGTCCTAAAGCACTTAGCACTCACTTTTCTCTCAACAAATGATAGATAAAGAGATCTATGAAGATTTAGGACCCTAAAACACTTCTATCTTGAACCTAGATGGTTTCCAAGCATAGAAAGGAAGATTGAAACACATGCAACACTTTGCACACACTAAGAATGGATTACAAAATCAAACCAACCTGAACACACTCTTGCTTAAGCTCTCAAACTTTCCAGCAAGTGACCAAATCAAGTTATGGTGTGAAGAGTTACTTGCATTCTTAGAAAATACCCAAAACTAGGATGCCAAGATTACCTAGTAATGAACAAACTTGATCAACATATGATCAACACACTAAGATATTGATTCAACCTGTAAAACCACATGTAAACCACACTTCTAAAAGTTTATAAACTCCAGCAAGTGATAAATACAAGATTTAGAGGTGAATGAATGAGCACACTTAGTGAATCACAAGACTAGCTTCACTATCTTGTCAAATCTTGGTGTTTAGATGTAGATCTAAGATCACTTCACATGAGAATGTTCCTCAACCTGTTAAGAACCTGAAAACACACTTGCATAATGGTTAACACCTTCCAGCAAATGCTCCAATCAAATTACATAAGGAGAGTTACTTACATGCTCAACAAAGTACACCAAAATTTATGCCAAAATTGATGACAATCTTTACAATATGCTCTTCACAATGGAGCTTACAATATGTTCACCCAAAAAAGGGGATCTTTCATCCAAATGGGAGCTTTGCTCAGCCTTTAGGAGAATTACAACTCACTCAAAAGAGCATTTGTCATCCACTTAAGGAGAGTGTTCATCCAAGAATGGAGATTGTCAACAATAGGATTGAAAAGAACATTGTTAGTATTGAATATGCACAAGCCTCACAATCACAAATGATTAGGTGTTATGATCTGATCCAAAATAGTTTCTTTTCAGCCTCTGATCTTCAATAGACCTGAAATATGCTTTTGATCCACAAGTTCAACTCACAAAACAAAGGTTAGTAAGATTTGATCAACAAAGCAATGCAAAATCATGCTAGAACTTGATCAAACATCCAAATATCACCAAAAATGGAATACTTACTGTAAATAGAAGCCAACCAGCTCTGATACCATGTGAAAAATACAGATCCTAAGTGGATCTAAACTCCAAGATCATTGGCTTGAATGCTTGCACTCCAAACTACATAAGCTAGGAATTGGCAACACATTCTATGCTACCTAGAATGCAAAGAACTTGATCAAAAAGCATTTATCACAAATGGAAACTTCCATAAACATCAAGTGCGGCCCAAAATAGCATTATACAGTCCATAATACATCAGCCTATCACTTTTGGAAAGCACCTAAGATCATACACAATAGCTTGAAGACAATACACACAACAATGCTCTCAATGGAGGAAGAAACAATGACAATGATCTATTGATCTCAATGAAGCATACAAAAGGTTTCTCCAACCTGTTCTCCACGACTTCCCTACTATTTATGGATGAGGAAGATGACTCTCTCTCCTCTCTCTAGAAGGTACTTGACCCTAGATATTCCCTATATAGGAAAAATAGCTAAAAATGGCTTATATGACCAAAATACATCAAAATGGTCTCATTTTGAAGGGTATGAAGTTTGACACTTCATCATACTGAAAAAATATAGTAAATAAAAACATTGTGGCCTGGTTCACACGTGTGAAACTCCAGAACCAAAACTATTTACAATTTTAGCCAATTTAGGCCTCAAACTAGCTAGGAAATGTTGACAATTTTCACACACCTTACTTGTTGATTTCTGCAAAATATCCAATCATAATTACTAAAAGTCACTCATTGAGCCTAGAGATTTGGATAAAAAAAGGAGCGAGAGAAGTGCACACCATAACGCGCATGCAATTTTTGTGGTGTGCTGATTCATAACCATCGGTGCCTACGTTCAGTTCTAAAATCAGGCTTTTTTAGAATAAAATCAAAATGTAATACAATGCCCAAAAATTTGACAATGGCTAGATCTGGTAGATCAGAACCTAAAAATAGTATAGGCGAAGGTTTCCTAGGCAAAGAATGAATCGACAAAGGTTCTTCACTGCTATTTTGGATAAAGATCACTAATCTAGCTGTTTCTAACAAATCTGAAAAAAAAATAACCTTCGTTGACAGTGAGTAAATCTAACACAAATAGAACTAGGGTAGAACTGGCGAAGGTTCTTTCTTGCAAAAATAAGGTTTTTGCAGCTTGGCGAGGATTAAAATAAACTTTTTGGATAATCCCGATAGTCTATAACCTTCGACAAACTCAAAAGTCATGAAATAGATCAATATGACAATTGGCCTTGAGGTAACGTTTGCCCAACTCGCCGATTATCAAAAATAGTATATGGGACTAACATTGACACTAGCAAAGGTTCTTTTTAGAGAACTGATATTTTTGCAGAAAGGTGTAAATTTTTCACAAAAGGTTATCAACAGCCGTGGATAAACAATCACTTTGGCCTTTTATTTTTGGTATTAATCTTTGCCGACCTAATAGTGGATAGATTTGAATCACACTTATGTGCAGTAAATTGAACAAAGGTTCTTTTTTTGTTTTTAAGGGGTTTTAGTGGTTTTCTGATTGTTTTTGTGAAGGTTATTTTCCAGAGAGCAAGAAGCTAAATTGCCTTCTTCTTCACCAAATATGCAGAAGTGAGCGATTTTTGTTGTTTTTTCTGATTTCTCGGATCCAAATGGATCTTAAAAATTGTGATCTGTATGGCTTCCCTTGCTCAATAATCAGATTAGATTTCAAACAAGCGAAACCACTCAAATCAGGCAAAATAACACCCAATCTAACCCTAAAATGCAATTTTAACCCTACTAATGCCAAAACAAGATGCTTAAATGCAAACTAACATCCATCCAAACATGCTGTAAACTGAAAAATTGGCCTTAGCTCCCCGACAATGGTGCCAAAATTGTAGTGGGCTATTTCCTATACTAGCCTCAACCGTAGATCCAAGCACATAAGCATTAAGGAGACGAGGTTAGTTGTCACGCAAAAGTTCATTCCCATGAGAGCGATAGCATATTTCATACTCCAGCATGTGCACACTCACACTAAGATCCATTAACACTAAGCATTACCACTAGATCCATTAACACTACATCCATTAACCCTAATCCACGAAGATAGAAACTTTCTCCTCTCTCTCCTCTTCTCTCTCACAAAAAGCATAAGAACATTCAATCTCAATAAACATCAAATCCAAGAATTAGCAAATACAAAGAAAGCATGAGAGATGGAGGAACAGAGATAGATCGCAAGGACATTCTTGATCCATTCCATAAGAGGGCCAACCTGCTGGTATTGAATTGAAGAGAGAACATGTACAATGATTTGAAACTACTACTTATATACTGGATTGGAGGCTCTTGGCCTCAATTCCTATTGGCCAATTCCTACCTCCCTAACTATTCAAATTTCAAAAGAAGTGGGAAACTGTTCATTAATTGGAGGAACCAATTTGAAAATGAATTTTGGTGGGAACTCCTATGTTATTCACTAGCTTGACTTTTGGGCCTTGCGACATTAGAAGTCCCACAAAAAGGCCTAAAGTCCTTTTATTAACTTTCTAATTAATCAAATCTCTATGTGATCATCGGGTTGGACTTACACATGCAGGGTGCAAATTCCCTCTCATACGGTTGCCTTGGGGATCATTAAGTAGATGTTGATTTTTTACATTGCCAATGGTGCCACTTTTGTTGTCATTCATAACCAATGATCAAGAGATTAATTTGGATCTTAGTGATTCATAAAATCTTCACACTATTCAAACTCAAAGAAAGCAAGTGTAAGGAAATCAAAATCTGAATTAGAGATACACTCTCCCCAGGTCGTGCATCTACAATTTTAAACAATCTAAAGGCATTTAGCTACCTCAAAGTTCATGATTATGTTTCAAAATAGCTCAAAATAGATGCCCACCAGAGGGCCACTCAAGGTGTGCTCATTATAAGGTTTGTTGATAATCAATCAAATGTGACCATTGGCACCCTCAAGAATGTGAGAATTGGTACCCTCAAGAAAAGAGATTATAGAAATGTTGTAAAGAATATAGTCCAAGACGTCGATAGAATATCGTTGATGACAAACAAATAACTTAGAGAATAGACTTTGCCAATGTTTGCTAAGTTATATCTATCACTCGAGATAGCTTGAATTTGATGGCTAATATATAATTTTTACCACCCAAAATAGCTCAGATTTATCATTTGCCAATGTTTTCCAAGTTATATCTCACTCAAGATAGCTTGAGATTGATGTCTAACATATAACTTTTACCACCTAAAATGGCTCAGATTTATCACTCTTGATAGCTCAAGTTCCACCATTTATTGATGATATTTGATTCCTATCACATGACGTAGCTCAAATTTGCTACCTATCACTCAACATAGTTGAATTTTCGGCCTTTCTCACTGGAGACCCTCCATTCAGTGATGAAATTCGCAACATTTTGACTTCGAGACATTGCAATAGCTCAAATTTGCTACCTATCACTTGGGACAACCCAAATTCAATGTCTTTCTCTTTACTTAGATCATCGACTGATCAAAATCGACCAATATGGAGTTTAATACATTCAAATTGATTATTTTTTATCCCTTAGCAATTCCATTGCTAAGGGACCACATCATGTAACTCATAATTGTTGTCTATCACTTGAATGAGGGTGTGCACAAAAAGCTGTCTTTGAGCAAATTTGCTTCTTGTCATAGTCATGCTTGGAATTGAACAAAATAGAGCGCAAAAGAGAGACCCCACCCCCCCCCCCTCTCTCTCTCTCTCTCTCTCTCTCTCTCATACTCTCAACCCAGCTTGCACTACAACATTGTAATGAAATGCAAAATGCCACCAGATTGATCCGCCCAAAAGTTTGATTCGTCACGCACTGCTGGACGTTGTAACAGAATTGGGAGTTGTGCCTATTGACATAAGGATTATGATGCAAATCTCGTGAGCATGAATAAATATCTGATGTGATTATGCCCTTGTAATGGCAATTTTTGAAAAAGCCCGAGTAACATTGGACTTGACTATAGGCTTGTGGATTCCAAAGGCATCTTTTGACGAAACCTGAGTCGCTTTTAGGGAGAAACTCAACGAGAATCAGGACACTGTATGGAAAAATAAATTGAATAAAAGTGAGGTAATCATGCAATTGAGACTAGGTAGAAGACTATATCAATTGTAATATCTCAACTCACAAAGATATGGTGAGATGGTAACAACTGACCTTAATGCATAAGGAATCTTTAAGAAGTTTGGATGGGAAGGCATTTCGAGTTTAAGAAATGTCTACGTACAAAGATTTAGAAGCAAAGAAGAAACGAGAATTGATCAAAGACAACTTGAACTCCACAATGACGTATTATTCTGACCGTATAAGATCAGATTCAAAAGCAGATTATGCAGATACCAAATTTCATGAGTTTGAAAAAATTGAAGAGGTTAGCCATGTAATGATGCACATAGGCACAAATATCACAAGGTTGTTGAATTTCAATGCTCAGGTCCAAATCCATTTGGTAATGAGCATCATGAAACCTGTATGTACTTATACTTGTATGACATTTTAATTTTCTAGATACCTTTTGAATTATGATATTTCGAAGATGGTTCACTATAAAGTCTTGATCTAATGCTTTCCATTCATTACTAACCCTAATCCATCTTCTATAATAAAACATAAAAGAAAGCATTTGTTTTTCTATATGATATCGAAATATCATGGATGATTTGTTGGCTTTACATTGAATGTTGCCATCAGTTTTCACATCCGAATGATCATCAAGGAGTTCTGATATCATTTCATTAGTTAAATCCTTAGAAATAAACATTGTAGTTGTTTTACGAATATTACATATAGCAAAAAAATCTACAAAAATTGCAAATGCTAAATACCAATATAGTCTATTGGTTTTTGAACCTATGCTACATTTCATGCAGTTTTGAATGTCCATAAAAAACTTCGATGTAAAACTTTCTGCTATGGTATAATCGGGGAAAACCCATTCCTCACTTAAAAAATGTGGTAGAGGTAGAGTTTCTAGTTTGCCATTCAAACCAACTTTGCATGGTATGTAAAGAGAATCGTAAAAAGAAATGCCATAATCCAAAAGTGACTTTAAAGGACGATGCTTATACTGGACTAAACTGATATCAGAATGAATGATGTCTATGATGCCTGCAAGTGATTGTATTGGTTGCCATTCGCTTATGCTCGATGCATACAAGTCTGCAAAAGTCAATATTCTATTTTAACACAAATATATCACAATAACGAATGTGGATCAATAACATAGAAAAACCAGCATAAGTTGCATCACATACAATTGCATTTGAGTCGATCTACAGGATTGACATCCACCACCATAGCTTCATTGTGCATATACACATGTTGAATCAAGACTTTTGAAATGGATTGACCTCCCTTTGAAACTTTGAACTCTAAAAGTCTTCCTATCTTAGATCAGATTTGTAAAAAAATTTATCACTTGACAATAATCAGATTTCTAATTTTTCAAAAAAAGACCTTTGATTATCAGAAATAGTAACTGGGACTGACATTGACTCTAGCTAAGGTTTAGGCGAAGGTTCTTCTCACAGAACTGATATTTTTGCAGAAAGGTTTAATTTTCTCACAAAACATTACCAACAACTAGATGAACAGTCACTTTGGACTTTTATTTTAACAAGTTATCTACTTTAAATGTGAATACGATCATTATTTATCAAAACACTAGTTAGCAATTTTGTGTTTGGTGGTTTTATATATCTTAGAAACTCATTATGATTGTTTGATGATGATTATCATCATGAGAACAAAAATTGCGAGTTTCAGGTGTTGATAATTTGTTGCATCTACAATGATCAAACACAATACAACCAATCTAGATGAGGCTGGAGAATTGACGTTCATAAGTGAACGTTGCTAATTAGAATGAGTATGATAGAGTACGCAAGCATGATTTACAATGGCATTCAAATCTTTTTTATGGTAGCATTGTACTACCGTGATTGTAGATATTTTTCCATAATATAATACTAGGCCAATTGGTAAATGGTGGGATGTGGAGAGAAAGAGATAAAAGGGTACCATAGTCTTCCTTTATGTCATTATGAGTAGATTATTAAAATTGAAAACAATTCCATAATCAATTTATGATAATTGTTTTCATCCCATAGAAAATCATAGAAGATCAAACTATGATGAGAAGAGAAACAATAAAAATAGTCTCTCAAATGTTATATTGTCATGGAAGATGCATAAGGCAAAGTGCCTATATAATTATTTCTCATTGCTTGCTTATAAACTAATTAAGTGTACCTAATCATTCAAAATTAAGAACTACAAACCTTGTCTCATATTAGAAAATTACTACACAGTTTGTGAATTATGAACCAGGCAAAAGAAAGATACATTCATGATGACACAATGTGACGAGCGAATGTGAAAGTATACATTAAAAAAAAGGAAACAGATTACTCCTTATTCACATTGGAGAGAAAATTAAAGGCGCCATGAATTGAACAACCATTACAAATGTGAGCATATAAGCCCGTGAATTCAATGTATGTCCTGGGTTTGAAACATTATGGTCCTTGTTCTAGCAAATCTTCATGTATAATGAATGTCAAAACCTTTTCTAAAAAAAAAATGAAAGCAACTAGCACTTCAAAAACTCAATGCAGTAACGACAGTTTGTTTTTGGCTTAGTTAGTGATTCCATTTTCATCTACATATTTTTAAGTGCTAAAGCATGCAATGATTAAGCTATTGATGCAACCAAAAGATCTACCCATCAACAATAATCATTCATCAGTACGTACAGCAGAATACTACTAAAAACTTTCTACATTACTCAATAAAAACCAGTACATGATTGTCCTTCTGAATTCTGAAGATCACCAGTACATGCAATCTCGCTACACAAACTGCCAGAACATCACTCATTTATCCTCTAGATATCATGTTGCTACCACCTATTACTCACATTAATATCTCAGCCTAAACATCATCATATTACCTACCTAACTACCAACCGTTTACCATGTCATCTGATCCAGCAACCAACCTAACTACCAGAAAATGTTTATTGATCTGCGGCCTCAACAACTTAGAAGCCCTAGAAAGATGAAGACCGACTGCACTCCCCACCTGAGAAGACTATGACAAATAAAAGACGGCGTCGTCCTTTTAATCGATGGAGAATCCTCACCGTAGACCTGGACGAGCAAAACATTAGTCTATGTTAGAAAGCCATTGCTGAAAAAAAATCGAGAAGCTTTTTGCCCTCTATGTAAACTAACTAAATTATCGTTTGCGCCTAACTAGAGTTTCGAAAGTCATGTTAAGCCTCGGGGCTACACGGGTCTACATTGTGAACCAGCGGCTATGATATCCATAATTTGTATTGAAGTTTTAATGATATTAAAATACATAACTTGATGCGCTCATAATTTAAAATATATATATCGTCGGGTTGTCATTTACGTTCAACGTCATCAGATCGACGTTTTTTAAATTAAAAACTCAACGGAAGCACTTAGCTCAGGCTAAATATTTGTGCATGTAAAAGAGAAAGCAAACTGGTAAGACAACCATACTAACCCTCAGCATTGCCGCTAACGGGTGGTGAATCATTCGGACCTGCTGGGTGAATTATGTTTTCCCTTTGACTTTCGCCTGCTATGCGCAAACAAGGCGATATCACGAGCACCTTACTTGTTGATTTCTGCGAAACAGCCAGTCGTAATTACTAAAACTCATTCATTGAGCCCAGAGATTTGGATAAAAAAGGGAGCGAGAGAAGTGCACACCATAACGCGCCCGCAATTTTTGTGGTGTGCTGATTCATAACCATCGGTGCCTGCGTTGAAACAGTGAAAAAATAGATCCTCAATATAGTTCACGAAGATAAGGCTCACCCGGAAATTGAAATATGTATATGTATAATTAGCAAAATTGAAGGCATAGTTGATATACATGTTACAAATACGTGACCATAGTGTATGTTCGACATCGTCAACGCATCAATATGAAGAACAAAAACGACAATACAATGATACGAACCATGATCATGGTGAGCTGATGGTGCATGATGAGGGACTGCATAATCTACGTGAATGTTGTCTTCCTTTTGACTGGTTTCTGCTACAAGCAGCAGTAAGACAATACATCAATAAATCTGAATGACGTTCAGGAAGCTCATTAGAAAGAACAACGAAAAATAAAGTCAAATTTTTCATCGGTCCAAACTGAGCATTGCTTAATACCTAATGCAAAAATGCGGGCGGCACAACTATAGTGGGAAAGTAGTATGCATGCGAATACAATTGTTTTTAGCCACAAGGGTTGTCATGATGTAAATTGTACGCCTTATGCGTCGTCTGAAATGCGGGGCTTTTCAGACCCAATTCACCTATATAACTTCAAAGTTCAAAGTCGCAGCACCATATATCTAGAATCGTCAACAACGGAAAAGAGAGAGAGAGAGAGAGAGAGAGCTGTTTTGAATGAGCTACGAACTTTATACTGAAAGGGCAAAGCAATTGTTTGCGTGTGAAGGCGGCCTCTTCAGTTTAGGGTTTGGCCTCCTCACGTTGAGGTTAGAATTGCGCGGCAGACTTAAAAAGCCAGCACATTGTAAATTATTCGCGCATACTTGAAAAGCCAGCACATTATAGATTATTTGTTGCAATGTTTTTAAAATTCAATCTCATTTCAAATGGTTTCAATGGAGGGCCCCACAAGAAAACTGAAACCATTCTCCATGTGGAATTCTTGAACATTAAAAGGCATTTAGCTACCTCAAAGTTCATGATTATGTTTCAAAATAGCTCAAAATAGATGCCCACCATAGGGCCACTCAAGGTGTGCTCATTATAAGGTTTGTTGATAATCAATCAAATGTGACCATTGGCACCCTCAAGAATGTGAGAATTGGTACCCTCAAGAAAAGAGAGTACAAAAATGTTGTAAAGAATTTAGTTCAAGACGTCGATAGAATATCGTTGATCACAAACAAATAACTTAGAGAATAGACTTTGCCAATGTTTGCTAAGTTATATCTATCACTCGAGATAGCTTGAATTTGATGGCTAACATATAATTTTTACCACCCAAAATAGCTCAGATTTATCATTTGCCAATGTTTTCCAAGTTATATCTCACTCGAGATAGCTTGAGATTGATGTCTAGCATGTAATTTTTACCACCTAAAATAGCTCGGATTTATCACTCTTGATAGCTCAAGTTCGACCATTTATTGATGATATTTGATTCCTATCACATGACGTAGCTCAAATTTGCTACCTATCACTCAACATAGTTGAATTTTCGGCCTTTCTCACTGGAGACCCTCCATTCAGTGATGAAATTTGCAACATTTTGACTTTGAGACATTGCGATAGCTCAAATTTGCTACCTATCACTTGGGACAACCCAAATTCAATGTCTTTCTCTTTACTTAGATCATCGACTGATCAAAATCGACCAATATGGAGTTTAATACATTCAAATTAATTATTTTTGTCCCTTATCAACTCCATTGCTAAGGGACCAAATGATATAACTCAGAATTGTTGTCTATCACTTGAATGAGGGTGTGCACAGAAAGCTGTCTTTGAGCAAATTTGCTTCCTGTCATAGTCATGCTTGGAATTGAACAAAGTAGAGTGTAAAAGAGTGACCCCCCCCTCCTCTCTCTCTCTCTCTCTCTCTCTCTCTCTCTCTCAACCCAGCTTGCACCACAACATTGTAATGAAATGCAAGATGCCACCAGATTGATCCGCCCAAAAGATTGATTCGTCATGCACCACTGGACGTTGCAACATAATTGGGAGTTGTGCCTATTGATGTAAGGATAAAGTTTATGATGCAAATCTCGTGAGCATGAATAAATATCTGATGTGATTATGCCCTTGTAATGGCAATTTTTGAAAAAGCCCGAGTAACATTGGACTTGACTATAGGCTTGTGGATTCCAAAGGCATCTTTTGACGAAACCTGAGTCGCTTTTAGGGAGAAACTCAACGAGAATCAGGACACTGTATGGAAAAATAAATTGAATAAAAGTGAGGTAATCATGCAATTGAGACTAGGTAGAAGACTATATCAATTGTAATATCTCAACTCACAAAGATATGGTGAGATGGTAACAACTGACCTTAATGCATAAGGAATCTTTAAGAAGTTTGGACGGGAAGGCATTTCGAGTTTAAGAAATGTCTACGTACAAAGATTTAGAAGCAAAGAAGAAACAAGAATTGATCAAAGACAACTTGAACTCCACAATGATGTATTATTTTGACCGTATAAAATCAGATTCAAAAGCAGATTATGTAGATACCAAATTTCATGAGTTTGAAAAAATTGAAGAGGCTAGCCATGTAATGATGCACATAGGCACAAATATCACAAGATTGTTGAATTTCAATGCTCAGGTCCAAATCCATTTGGTAATGAGCGTCATGAAACCTGTATGTACTTATACTTGTATGACATTTTAATTTTTTAGATACCTTTTGAATTATGATATTTAGAAGATGGTTCACTGTAAAGTCTTGATCTAATGCTTTCCATTCATTATTAATCCTAATCCATCTTTATAATACAACATAAAAGAAAGCATTTGTAGCACTCACTTGCACAGTGTCCTTTGATGCCACAATAGAAGCACTTGAGATTTGTCCTTATTTTTGCCACTTGAAAAAGCATCCACTTGATCTTGCCCTTTAGACCACTTTCTTTTGGTTTTTTGCCCTTGAATTTTTCCTTTGTGAACATAGCTTCCTCTTGAAGTGTCGATGTAGATTCACCTCTTGCTTGAAGCCTATATTCCTCATTGATCAAGATCTCTTAAAGATCCATCAAACTTGGCAAAGTCTTTTGAATAGCAATACTTTGAACAATATTAGCATGAGCATCCAACAAGTCATTAAGAATTACTTGAATAAGCTCTCCTTCCTTAATGCTTTCATCAATGTAAGCCAACTCATGATTCAATGCTTTCATTCTCAAAACAAAAGTACTTGAACTTTCTTCATTCTTTTGAAAACAAGAAAAGATTTGGCCTATTAGAGTCAGCACTCTAGAAGTAGACTTGGATTCATAAAGCTTCTTCAATGAATTCCAAGCTTCCAAAGATGATGTGCACTTACCAACTTCCTTGAGAAGTTCATTGGTAACATTCATCTTTATCATGTGTAGAGCCTTCTTGGCCCTCTTGTCATATCTCACTTTATCTGGTTGTGCTGGTCTCTCCTCCAAACCTACAACAATATCCAAAACATCATTCATCTCAATAAGTGACTCCATCCTCACTTTCCAGAATGAATAGTTACTTGAGGTAAGCCTATCATTGGCTTCCAACATGACTCCAATTGAGGTTGCCACGTAGTAATGACCTGATATTCTCTTTCAACCTGTTTCAATGCACAAAGCACTCCTTTGAACAACAACAAATGCTTTCAAAGGAGATCACAAAGATTTGAAACTATCTCACAAATTCTCTTCTAGCACTTATACCAAGCAAATCAACACATAGAATCATGGAATCTTGATCAACCTATGATCTATCCTCAATCTAATCACTTTTGCCACTTCCTAAGATTGAAACACACTCAAATGAAGTCCAGCAACCTCACTATCTAGAGATCCAATTAAAACTAGAGTTTTGACAAAATCACAAAAAATTGATTATTCCAAATCTACATGTAAATGCTAAAAATTTGATATGCAATCTATTAGCCACCACTTAGGCTAATCCAATGATCCAAAAATCGGCCAAATCTAGTATGTGAACCCAAAAATCAAAATTGATCAAGTTTATAAACCTATATAGGGTTTTGATCTACAAAAGATCCAATCTACAAAGGCAAAAAGCTCAATTTTGGTGTAGAATCCTCTCTAGCATGCTCTAGACTTGATATCTTCACCAAATTATTGATGTGAGAGATTTCAACTAGTTTAGTCTAGTTTAGTCATATTTTGGTAAATTGTCAATAAGAGGCCAAAACTCATTTTAGACTTAGAGATAAACTTTTTGAAGTTATATTAGTTTAAAATACATTCAATAAACACTTTTTGAAAGTGTGGAAAAGTTGGTAGTCGATTTGGAGAGAGATTCAAATTTGAACTTTGGGTACATTGAATCTAGACCCAAAAATAGTAGGGTTTACATTTTGGAGGAAAAGCCAAGTGGCCAAATAGGGTTTGGAAACTCTATAAAAAGGATGTAACTCGTAGAGAGACACATCTTCTCTCTTCTCTCTCTCATTTCATCATTATACATGGTCCTCTTTGGGTTCTACTACACATTGGTGCACTATCTTGGTGTTATCTTGCAATCTTGTGTTTAGAATGTTCATTTATTGTTACCCTCGGTTTCACACGTGTGAAATACAGTAGGGTACTGTAATTGTACGGAAATCAAACATATTTTATGTTTTGGTTCATGTTTGATCAGTATCTCTTAGAGTTTGCATCTCATTTTGTATGTAGATGCTAATTTTTCTACATTGGCAGGATTGTTGGTTTGCTCCTTATTGTAACCAAAGATCAGGGACATGGATTGGACCTTGAATGATCTGAAATCCTTCACATGGTATCAGAGCTCTTGTGTTTCAGGTTATGAAATGATCAACCATCTTTAGCAAGGATTTGGAGGAGTTACCAATGCTAGAGCATGCTAGATTGATCTCTCCTAAAAAATCAGCATTTTTGCATGTGTAGAATTGATCTTTTGTAGGTCAAAACTCAATATAGGGTTATATACTTGATCAATTCCAATTTCAAACTTGTTTTACTGGAAATAGATGACTTTTGGTGCATTAGGAAGGTCTCATTGGAGTCTACGAGAAGACATATCAAGTTTCAATCTGAGATATTCAATTTTTTGTGATCTTGTCAAAAATCTAATTTTGATTGGATCTCTAGTGTGTGAAGTTACTGAACTTCATTTGAGTGTGTTTCAATCTTAGAAAGTGGCAAGAATCAATAGATTGAGGATAGATCATAGGTTGATCAAGATTTCACTATTCTATGTGTTAAGTTTCTAGTTAGAAGTGCTAGAAGAGATTTGAGAGGTTCCATATCTTTGTGATATCTTCTTGAGTTTATTTGTTGACATTCAAGAGAGTGCTTTGTGCATTGGAACAGGTTGAAAGAAGAAGATCAGGTCACTTCAACATGGCTACAAGTGGAGGCTTTATGTTGGAGAACAATGATAGGGTTACCTCAATCAACTATTCTACTTGGAAGGTGAGGATGAAGTCTTTGTTGGAGATGAATGAGTTGATGGAGATTGTTGTAGGTGTGGAGGAGAGGCCTCAAGCACCTCAAGGTCAAGTGAGGTATGACAAGAGAGCTAAAAGAGCTCTACACATGATTAAGATGAATGTTACCAATGAACTTCTCAAGGAAGTTGGTAAGTGCACATCATCTTTGGAGGCTTGGGAAGCTTTGAAGAAGCTTTATGAATCCAAGTCTACATCAACTATGCTTACTCTTAGGAGGCAAATATTTCAAAGTTCATTCTTTTGCTACTACAACCCACGGTATAGCCATCGAGAATAACTAGGGGGACAATACCAGTGTCCTAGACCTCAATTGATTCCCGACCTCCACATAATCCATACACACAATGAAATCTTTCACATGGTATCAAAGCTTGTGTTTCAGGTTATGAAGGAGGAATAGACTAAACTAGTTGAAATCTCTCACACTCCCTCTTCAACTAGTTTTGGCATAGTTTTGACAATAGAACTTTGATCCAACTTTAGAATGATCTCCATCCTAAGTATAGATCTCCTTTCTAAGGTTCTAAAGTATCTTTCATAATTGATATAGAGAATAGTGTCCAAATTGGATGCTTCACTATTTCTTACATCAATTTTACACATCAAGATATAACTAGAACATGAAAAACCAAATAGAATGTGAATGAAATGATTCCTCCATGTTTCAAACTTTGAACTCTCTGGAAGTGCTTGTCTCCAACTTTGTCCTGTCTTGATATGTCTCCACCATAAAACTCCATGAATGAGCCTCCATCTCCATCTTGCTACAAGATATCATCAAAACTTGATGACTTGGACATGAATGAGTGACACAATGGACCTCCATTAGCTTCATTTCCATTAGCAAAACCAGCCAAAATGCTAGTACAACTCCAACAATAAGATATTGCAAGACAATGTAGCTAGTTTGTCCATATCTTGACAATTTGCACACATCCACATGAAATAGCTCAAACATGAGATAGAACAAGTAAAATAAACTTTAAAAATACTTCTTTGCTGCTCCTTTGACCTTACTTGAGTCTTCAATAAGCTGCAAAAACAGATCCGTAACATCTTTTTCAAATGACCCTCCTTTGATGCTCTTGACTATCTCCAAATTGCCACCTTTCCTTTTGTGTTGTTGAAGCCCTTTGAGACCAACCTCTCGATCTTCCTCTTGACCATCAAAGTCATTGAACAAACTTTATTTTCTAGATCCATTACTTGGTTTTCCAGTATGAGAACCATGAGAACCAATATCCACTTGCATAGCATCATCTACACAAGAAGATTCTCCAAAACATGTGAGTAAAGCAAAATGAGTCGCTTCTACTTGCTTACCTTTCTCGTGATCATCAAAGAAATCAAAGATATGAATAGCTTGAGACCTGAACCTCGATCTTCCATAAAGGTTAGTGAAAACAATGTCACCAATGTCACCATCATGAATCAAATGATAGAGTCCAGACTTTCCATCCAACATGAAGTAGAGTAGGTGAAGATGAGTATAAAACCTAATAAATCCAGCCTTTTTGAGTCCATAAAAAACCTCAATAAGCTCACCAATGAGATCTCCCTTGCCTTGAAAAAATTGCCTCTCGATTTGCTCCATGTAGTCTTCTCCAACCAACCTTTTGCCATCTCGATCATGAGTGATCAATTCACAATCATAGACTCTTTTGAGTTGATGAAGAGATGTGAGATCCATGCCTTGGATCTTCCCAAGAACCAATCTTCCATTGCTATTTCCTTCATAAGACTCCCTCTTAATGATTGCATCATAAGAAGTAGAAACCTCAAAAACATTAGAAGCCATGAAAAAAATGATTAGTACCTTTAACCTAAGAATGATTGAAGTACTCTCTTTTTTCAAACAAGAACTTCTACTCAATGTTTTAGGCATATGATAATGATTCTTCCTCACTATCATTCACAATGACATCATTCAAAGTACATCCTACTTTGAACTCTTCTCATACTTTTCTTCTTCTTGACTAGTGACTATCTCCCTCACCAAGTCTCTTGATAGAACCATTTGATCTACTCTCTTTATGAAGACATGTGACTCCACTTGCTAGAAAAATGACTTTCTTGGAATCATAACAAAAGAATGTAGAAGAACCACCTCCTTCATGCATCCACCTAGCAACACCTTTTTCCATATGATCAAAGAAATCATTAACAACAATCTTTTCCAAGGAAGAACTTTCACCTCAATTGATGAAGTTAGCTCTTTCCTTACCTTTTGCATGCTTGCACTTGCCATGAAGAACCTTTGAAACACCATCATTATCCTCAAGGCTAGCCAAGTTAGCAAAAAGATAAACATCTCCAAGAAGCACATTAGATCTTGACCTAGATCTAGCATAAGGAAGCTTTTTAGACTTTGCATAAGATCCACCAATCTTATTGATGCTAAAAGGTAGCTTTGGAAAGTTGAGACCAATCTCCTTTTCCATTCCATCCTTTTTGTTAGCCATAAGAAAAGCATCAAGCTTGAAAAGTCTACCTTGTCTATTGCCCCTAGCAACCAAGAGTTCTTCCTTTGTAATGAAACAAGCATCACCACCAAACTTTACCATGTATCCTTTCTTTATCATTTGACCAACACTTAGCAAATTCTTTGAAAGTGAAGGAATGTAAAGAACACCACCAACTCTTGCTTTCCTATTACTAGAGAGACAAATAGGAATTGAATCAATACCTTCAATCACACACTCACCACCATTGGCCATGTGAATTGCTTTCTTGACTCCATCATAAGCGACCAAAGAAGTAAAGAACTCCTTGTGACTAGTCATGTGTGAACTAGCTCCACTATCAATACACCATAAATCTTTGTCACCTTCACTTGATATTGGACTTGAAGAACACATCAAAAGAGAATCACCACCACCTAGATCCTCATCATTAGTAGTAAAGTTGATTTGCTTGCTAACTTCATCTCTTTGCTTCTTCAAACATTCATTTGCAAAATGCCCTTTGATTCCACTATAAAAGAATTTTAATTAAACTTATCTTTCTTTTTGCCAAAAGAAGAAGTCTCATCTTGATCTTGCCCTTTAGACCACTTGCGTTTGCCTTTGCCCTTGAACTTGCCTTTGATGAACATAGCATCCTCGTCATAATGAGATGTCGATGTAGATCCACCTCCTCCTGATTGAAGCCTATACTCCTCATTCACCAAGATCTCTTGCAAATCCACAGTACTTGGCAAAGTCTTTTTAATAGCAAAACTTTGAACAAGATTAGCATGATCATCCAACAAGCCATTAAGTATAACTTGAACAAGTTCTACCTCCTTAATGCTTTCATCAATACATGCTAACTCATCATTGAGTCCTTTAACCCTCAAAACAAAAGCATGAGTACTCTCTTCCATCACATATTTCACATGTGATCAGGGAATTTTCCAAAACTGGTTGATACGATGGGCATTCATTCGAAGTGTGTGTGTCTCAACAACGAGGGCACCAAGTGATTCCTTGTCGATGATGTATTTGGCCAGGTGGTAGCTGACCAGGCATGGAACTTTGGATAGACGTCAATGTATTGTGGAACTCCTTTTTGAGTTGTTTCATCTGCAGTTGGTGTTGCTAGTTTAGCAACTCCATTTGGGATTTCCAAAGCTGATCTCGAGTATCCTCGTTCAGATTCGATTCTTGGACAATAGCACGATGTGCTATCCTTTCTCGAGATTTATGAACATCGGACCCTTCGTCTTCCTCTTGGATGACATTAGACATAGCTAACTTTAAGCTTGTATATTTATTATTGGATCCATCTTTAAGCTAACTTTAATCCATCTTGGAAGTCCAACTAAGAACCAGATGATGTTTGGTGGGCTGTTCTTGTACTTGAATTTTGAGCCACTTGAAACGTTCAATATAGTCTCATACGTGTTCATTTTTTGCCATTTTGATATTATTTAATTTGACAAAAGGAATCTCTATCAAATGAAAGGGCTTAAAATACTTGATAAAGGACTCTTTCGGATTAGACCAATCAAGTTTATCTTCACGATCCAGGTTGAAGAACCATTTACGTGCTCGATCTATCATAATCATCGAGAATAATTGGACCATCACAAGCATTCTCAAAGACTTGTAAACATCTTTGAGGGTCTAAGTTACCATCGTACTTAGGAAGATCTAGCTTCGGGGTACATTTTTCAGTACGAGGTCCATGGTTGTACAATTTTGGTATTGCAGCTGAAGTTGGTTGCCGAGTGCGGTAACGAGATGTGGGAGGCGAGCCAGGAATAACAACTTCGCTATGCACTCATCGGTGACTCTGTGATCTTGAGCCTGTCAGGAGGATTCGACTGGTGCTACTTTTTCATAGATAGATAGCACTGAGTCAGTTTGAAATCTATGGATCTTATTATCCAAATAGGAAATGAAATTGGAAGACTAAAGAGGGCCAGCAACAAACTGTTGTTTGGTATTACTCTTAATAGCCCTCTTAAGTTCCCCAAAGACTTTTTTGAGCCAGTTATAGGGTTCCAATGTTATATTATCATATCCATTTTAGAACTTTTATTTGCCCACTTACTTACACATGAAGCCATAAATTTTTTTTAAAAAATGTCATTTTTCCATTTTTTGCATGAATTGATATTTAAGTCTATGTATCAGACATATTGATTATAATAAGCAATAATTCATCCATTCATGTGTAAATATATCTACTTGGGTTATGCATGGGACATTATACCTATCGACGTGTTCTATATTGTCGGTTCAACGCTAATACATATCGTCAACGTGTATCAAACAATATATGACACACTTATATCAATTTAAAGGCATGTTATATTCTCATATCCATCTTACTTTTATTTGCCCACTTATTTACACATAAAGCCATAGAACTTAAAAATATATATAAGTTTTGGCATAAATGACGGCTTCTGAAAAATTGTCATATAAACCAGAAAAAAGCAAGATATTGTCTTAATGAGAGTATGACTATGCTTATAGGTGAACCATTTCATATCAAGAAATTGTATACATGTGAGAGTGGAAAATTGGAATACAAAGAGTCCAACAATTTATTTTTGGATATTAACAAAGTAGTGGCATACATGATTAAATATATAGATTGTAAGAGAAGTCCAAGGAAATTTGATATTGGTTATTAAACTTGATGAGTCTGAAATTGTTAAGGGACAAAAAATGGAACGAGTAAGTATCACCTTTATGAACAGAGCATTGAACAATACTGAAAATGATGCAGATGATTCATCATTTAGTGTTCAATCAGAGAATGAAATATGGTGGTTAGCAGCATTTCAGGTATAATATTTCAATGTTACTTATTATTGTATTTTACACTTAAGTTGCTCATGTTAATGTTCGTAACTTTGTATGTGTTTGTTACTTTTCAGGTTTTAATAGAAGACCATGCTATCTTGTCGTGGATTTTTTCGACATCAAATTATGCGAAGATTATTGAAGAGCACAAGGGTGGAAACAAAATATATGTGCCAAACTATGGCACATTTCAAATTTTATGGCATCTTGCAGTTGATTTAAAAACACTGAAATGTATGCATAATGTTCCGCATGGGGCAAATACTAGACATCCTTGTTTGTATTGTATGAAGAATTGTAAAGACTTGAATTTGACAAGATCAAGAGTTGGTCCAACAAGAGATCGAGAGGATCCGAACTTTAGACCTGTGTTGGCAATTCCATTGATCAATGTTCACATATGCACATTGCATACTGAGGTACGAATTATTGAAAAACTGATTTACAATCATATTTTTTATGTCTGGAATACCAAACTTGAATCGGCCTCTAAAATTGGAATTGAGAGATTAGAGCAAGTACTTTCAAAAGCATGTTTGCACAAGGGGAATGTAAAAATAGAAAAAAGTGAAATACTATCGGGTAAATCAGGGAACGTTCCAAACAAGCCATCTGTTGGAGGTACAAAAGCTAGACGATCGAAACAAATATCCGATATCGCAGGCACGTGAGGGAGTGTTGGCAAATAAAATCAAAAGCAGTAGACTCTCGTGGTTTTGGAGCTTGCACTTGAAAGAGCTCATGCAAAAGAATTTATATAGAAAAATAGATAGATGGTCTTATTGAAAAATAGATAGATGGTCTTATTTACATTCAATGTATACAAATGATGACCCTTTCGGTTCTTTTGATATTCGATTGTTGCTATTTCCATCATTTAATATCTATTGTTGCTATTTCAATCTTTCATTTCACTTTCCTTGAACCTGCACATGAAAACAATGGATTACATTTTTCAATAAACAATGTGGGTTAATATTAAAGGAGCCAAAAGTTAGCAATCTAAAATTTCACAAGGAAAGTTAAGCTCACCAATATTGTAGATTTACTGATTCATCAAAGCTTTATTTTGTTTCGACAATTTCTATGCTTGACATTAAATCTTTGCATGGGAGATGATCTTCTTGCCTTGCTCTAATCTGCATTAACATTGCAAATGGTCTATCAATAAATCATTGTTAATAAATAATAGGATAACAATGACAGGTAGTTCAAATATCTCTACTTTTGATTTCAACTCCTTGAATTCTCTGACTTTTATTGGCTTGGTACAAGGCTTCCATGTTCATGTGACATAGCCTTCTGTGCCACAGTACATCTGGTGATTCTTGAGTTTGATTAACTTGTTCGATTCTTGTTCGAATGTTCAAGTGGTATAAATTTCCTTCTCTATTGCCTTTGGCAACCAGGTTATTAGAATCTTCCTCGAACAATTTACAAGAGTTCTTTGTGAAGTTACTGACATGTCTGTATTGACTATCTTAGCTATGGATAGAAGATCTTTGTCAAGAGTAGGGACATAGAAAACTTCCTCCAGTCTCTTGTCACCCTAATTCGTGTCCAGACATAGTACACCAGTTCCATCAACCACGTGCTTAGAACCGTCTCCAAGTATAATGAATCTCAAATAGTTCATCTTCTTGTACTGAGACAAAATTTGTTTCGAGGAAACAAAATGTGAGGTGGATCGTGAATCAAGTACTACTTCTCAAATTGAATTAGATGAACAACATAGATTAGTACTAATGTAAGCTGCTGAATTTCTTGTTGCCCTGTCTTTTGCATCTCTGAAGCATTCTGCTTTGTCTTCGACATAGTTTGAATCTGAAGGTTCGCTTTTTTTTTGCTCTTTTTACTCTGGTATTTCGATAACAGTCTATTGTTGCATGACCCCGTTATGACAATGAATGCATTCAATATTTGGATTTAGCCAACACTTTTCTTCCGTGTGACTTGATCTTCTGCATCTGTTGTAGATATTCTTATCACCAGAATTCTTCTGTTGTTTTCCAAATTGTTGTTCATTAGTCTTAGACTCATTCTTCTTAGACGACTCCGTCTTAAACTTAAACTTCTAAGAAGATTTATTCTTCTGAGTAAATAGATTATTTTCTGAATCACCATTGTCGTCATAGCGTTCACGAGCTTCTGCTTCCTCCTTAACTCCGTCTATTGCTTTTTGAAGTGTCATTGTTGCATCTTTCGCCAATAAGGTTCGAGTTGTGTGGAATGACCTGGGTAGGGCTTGAAGAAAATAACTAAGTTGCTTTTTCTTAGAAATTGTATTTTCTATATTAGAATTCTGCAAGGACATAAACAGATCTTCAACCTTTCACACGAATGTGTTAGGTCTTTGTCGTCCCACTATAGTTACGGTAATTGGTCTTCCAAGAACATGATCTGATTACGAGATCGAGTCTCATTCTTGGTTTGCAATTCTTCCCATAGACCTTTGCGTTTGAAATTGATATAAGATCTAGCATTATATTGGGATAACGATTTGAAATCTAGTACATACATAGTGAAGTACAATACTACTTATTTATAGTCATGATTTGCTTCTCTTATCCTTAGCAAATCTTGTGTATTTATTTTTAGATTTTTAAGTAGGTTCTTGTTTGCAAAGCCAAAACAACAGAAGTTTTTGGATACAATACTTTTTATTCACTAGAGAAAGAAATCATTTTTGTGCTAAAGTTCTACTGATGTTTTGGATACTTTTTTTTTGCCAATCATTAGGGGAGGTCCAAGCGCTATAAGGGCCCTTTGTAAAGATACGTTTTCTAACTTTTCAGCTATTCAACGTCCACATGTCCCAATAATATATTTTACATGTGTGTAGGACCATAATGGTGTTTGCAGAACAAAATTTTTTTACGATTTCTTGGGTATATTTTTAGCCAGTTCAAAACTCCCGTCGGGCAGAGTCTAGATATGTGATTGGATAATATAATGTTGCCCGTCCACAAAAGATTGCCCGATTTTAACTAATTGAAGTTAAACTAACTTGCATGGATGGTTCAACTAACAGAATCTATCAATCATTTTGTACATTATCAATCGTTTTGTATCTTGCATGTTCATTATCAATCGCTTTGTATCTTGCACTATTATGCAATGGCCGCTTGCAATCGAAGACCACATAGTGCGATCAATTTGGTCACTGTTTGTAATAAAAGGGATTTCAAAGGGTTATGGATACCATGCACATATAGAAAGTTTCAATGGGTTGTGATGCATCTCTCATCAAAAGGTGCATTTCGCAAAAGAAAGAGATCAAATATGGATTACAGAAACTTTTGGAAATGAAGAATTTTAGAGTTCAAAGTTTCAAAGGGAGGTCAATCCATGTCAAAAGTCTTGATTCAACATGTGTATATGCACAATGAAGTTATGGTGGGATGTCAATCCCGTAGATCGACTCAAATGCAATTGTATCTGATGCAACTTATGCTGGTTTTTCTATGTTAATGATCCACATTCATTATTGTGATATATTTGTGTTAAAATAGAATATTGTCTTTTGCAGACTTGTATGCATCGAGCATAAGCGAATGGCAACCAATACAATCACTTGTAGACATCATAGACATCATTCATTCTGATATTGGTTTAGTCCAGTATAAGCATCCTCCTTTAAAGTCACTTTTGGATTATGGCATTTATTTTTACAAATTCTCTTTACATACCATGCAAAAATGGTTTGAATGGCAAACTAGAAACTCTACCTCTACCACATTTTTTAAGTGAGGAATGGGTTCCCCCCGATTCTACCATAGCAGAAAGTTTTAGATCGAAGTTTTTTATGGACATTCAAAACTGCATGAAATTTAGCACGGGTTCAAAAACCAATAGACTATATTGGTATTTAGCATTTGCAATTTTTGTAGATTTTTTTGCTATATGTAATGTTCGTAAAACAACTACAATGTTCATTTCTAAGGATTTAGTTGATGAAATGATATCAGAACTCCTTGATGATCATTCGGATGTGAAAACTGATGGCAACATTCAATGTAAAGCTAACAAATCATCCATCAAGGAGACAATCAAGGTAATCTTACTCTTGATGAGGATGGTTTGGATGTTCAAGATGCAAATGATGATGCTTTTGTGATGTCTTCATGTATGCTTGCTAATGATGGAGATCTAGATCCTTGGTGGATTGATAGTGGAGAAAGTTCACACATGACCTTTCACAAAGAGTACTTCACTTCTTTGTTGACATATGGAGATGACAAGAGGGTGATCTACATGGCCAATGATGGTGAGTGTGCAATCAAAGGGATTGGCACAATTCCTATTTCTCTCTCTACAAATAGGAATGTTCATTTGCAGAATGTCTTATTTATTCCATCTACTACCAAGAATTTACTTAGTGTGAGCCAAATGCTAAGTAAAGGCCTCAAAGTGGAGTTTGATGAAGATGCTTGTTTGATCAAAAGGAATGATGTCCTGATTAGAAAAGTTAAAAGACGAGGGAAGTTGTTCAAACTAGATGCTTGTGTTAATGCTAACCAAGTTGGATGTGTTGCAAGGGAGCAAATTTCTATTCAAGAGGTTTGGCACAAAAGGATGAGACACCTCAACTTCAAGTCATTGGAGGTAATGGCAAAGAGGAAAGTTGTGATTGGTCTTCCAAGTTCCTTAAGTGATGTCAAGCATGTTTGTGAGTCTTGTGCTTTGTCTAAGTCAAATAGACTACCTTGTACTAGATCTATTTCTAGATCTACAAAGCCTTTTCAACTTGTACATTCAGATATTCATGGATTTACTACAATTAGCAATAGTGGATCTAATATGTATGTAACATTCATTGATGATTTTAGTAGATTTTGTTGGATCTATTTACTAAAGAGCAAGGATGAAGTGTATGATGTCTTTATCAAGTTCAAGAATGTAAGGGAGAACCAATTTTCTACAAAGATCAAGTGCTTGAGGGGTGACAATGATGGTGAGTACATATCTAACAAGTTCAAGGCCTTTTGTAATGCGCATGGGATCAAGTGGGAGTATACAACATCAAGGACCCCACAGCAAAATGGAGTGGCTAAAAGGAAGAATAGGACTTTATGTGAAAGTGCTAAAGCTATAAGGTTAAGTGTCAATCTTGACAAACCATTTTCGGATCAAGCTTTGTTGTGTGCCAATTTCTTGTGCAATAGGCGGCCGAGTGCTATTTTGGATGGAAGGACACCTTTTGAGATGCTATTCAAGATGAGACGAGTGTCAACTTTCTAAGAACTTTTGGATGCACATGCTATGTCAACAGTACTCTTGATGATAGGACCAAGGAGAATCCATCTTCAAGATGAGGTATTTTTGTTGGATATAGTGAGAGAGTAAAGCCTACAAGGTTTACATTCCTTTTACTAACAAAGTGATTGTTGGTAGAGATGTAATTTTTGATGAGGGGAACATTCCAAAAGTGTCTTCAAGAATGATTGATGTTAGTGTGGATGGATCTAACATTCTTGATGTTGATGAGAAGGATCCTACTTTGGATGGTGATAATGATGGACCTTCATCAAGTCAAAAGCCAAGGAGAACATCAAGAGAAAGAATATCATCTGCCTTTTTGCAACCTCAAATCTATATGTCTTTAACTTTCTGACTAGATTTTCACAGCCTTCTATGAACAACTATGGGAATAGGATATCTCTATGGACATTCATTTTATGAATATCCTATTTCGAGAAGTACTCTGAAAATAGTATCTTCTTCTTTTATGCCTTTCATGCTATACCTTCCAAATTTGTGTCACCAATCTTTCCTTGTTTTCAACAAGGGCATGTTAAAGTTTTTACTCTATAAACCAATGGCGAATTGCCATCCTCGAGATGAAATATCATTGGTCTTGATTGAAATTTTTGTTTGCGACAAGTGCCATATAGTTTCAACTCTCCATATATCTCGCATATTTCCATGTTTTTCATTTTTATGAGACTGATTTTTTTATAAGAAATAGCTATCGCATAGGAGTCATAATTGTAGAGTATCTCAAAAGCAAATTTTCTATTCATCAATCTATCTCCATATCACCTCGTAGAGAGATTAGGATTTTTTGTGCCTCTTCCAAATCTCTGCACTCCTAGTCACTTTAGAGTTGATTTTGCATCTCATCGTCATCTTCGTCAATGTGTTTCTTTCGTTCGGCAATAACTCATTTCATAAGTAGCGTTTGTGTGACATGAGTGATTTGGGTAATCATAGGGTTATGCAGAAGCTTGCAAGAAATTTCTCGATTGAGCAACAAGTGTAGCTGTTGATTGCTATGGTGCTCGTGTTGTTGTCATTGGGATCCTATCTGGATTCGTGACGGATGTGGCGGGCATGTAGGATCTTACTATTTTGTTGCAGACAGTCTTTGAAACTATGTTTCCTAACACAATCTGGGCATGTGGCATGGTAGTTTGTTTTGACTGGACAATCAACCATGAAAAGACCGGTTTCGCCACAAATGAAACATCTGGTGCTCATTGGTCCTTGGGCAATTGCGTAGCCATCTTGGATGGCTAGCATGTCTGGATTTTCGATATGGTTCAGGTACTCATCTCCTTGATAGGAACATGAGGAATCTTGATGATATTGTGCATAGCTTCTAGAGTTGGATGTGATCTGTACATTGTATGAATGATCAGAGGAATTATAAACAAAACGTATTAGAACGGGTGCTTTTGTGAGCCGAGTTTGTTGATTTTCTCGTTTGGGGGGTCCCCTTGGAGGTAAACCTAAGAGCGCTAGTTGAGGTAGATATGACTGTGGGTTTTGCCTAGGTAGCTCTAGGATTTGGACATGTGGATTGTTTATGATCCAATCTACTTGAATGATCTTTGGTTAGAAAGAAAAATATACCACCAATCTTACCAATGTAGAAAAATCAGCATCTACACACAAAATGATATGCAAACACTAATAGAACTTGATCAAACTTGAATGAAATGATAAAGTACCGTTGTTGTCTGTACAAAACCAGCCAACTACTGTACTTCACACGTGTGGATCCAAAAACAGCAAATATAGATCATTCTACACATAGAATTGCAAACAATCACAAAGATAGTGCACCAATGGAAAGTAGAACCAAGAGAACCATGCATAAGCATGAAATGAGATAGAGAAGAGAGAAAATAGCTCTCTCCACGAGTTACATCCTTTTATAGGAGGTCCAAACCCTATTTGACCACTTGGCTTTCCCACCAAAATGCTAACCCTACTAATTTTGGGTCTAGATTCAATGTACCCAACTATTCAAATTTGAATCTACTCAAAATTGCATTCTAAATTTCCCACACTTTCAAAAAGTGTTTATTCAAATGACATTTAGACTAATGAACTTTGAAAAGTCAATCTCTAAGTCTAAAACAAGTTTTGAAGTCAATATGCCAAATATGGAAATATAGCAAAATGTGATTAAACTAGTTTAATATTTCACATCACTCATCTCAATTTTCAGTTGGAATTTGTAAAAGGCTTGCCAACTTTGCAAGAGGCCAAAAGAGCTTAGCCACATTGAATTCTTGAGGAGTTTTGAGAGCATTGTTTTATGAGATCTCGTTTCACTCCTCTTATTGCTTGGTATTCACATATTACGTAGGACGACTTATGCACAAAGGGCTTGCGTGCTATTGCAGCACTCCTTGACTTTGCTTCTTGGAGGTTATGTTGGTGAAGCTCGCCCCTGCAACTTTCTTTTGGAAATTCTAGATGGCATGTACTTGGGTGAAGTGGCTTTAAGTTTGTGGTCTCCTCTTGTTTTTTATATAAAAAACAGGATGTTGATATTTCAAAGGTAATTTATTTTGTTTATTCTTGGTTTTGGAATTCTGATTCATTTTTCTATTTTGGAAATTTTTTAGCCTTAAGTAATATGTGAATATTTTCTATTGCAGTTTGAACTTCCTGAATACACAGAATCCAGGTGTACAGATTCAGACAAGAAATGATCCTGAACATTACTGGCGAGGGCAAGCTTCAGCCACCCCCTGTTGATGATGGTGCACCAGATGATGTTGTTATACTAAATAAAGATTAGAAAAATATAGATATCATAGAACTGATATAGATTGAAAATGTATAGAATTGATAGAATATACATTTATATATCAAATGTAGCTCCATTTTATTGAATTTGGAATTCCAAAATACATGTATTGATGCCCAACTTGGGTTTTCATTTATTGAATGAAAGAGTCTATACACAGATTTTGCAAAATTTTATTTCAAGCTATTGTTCTTCCACAATGGTGATTGTTGTAGGTAGATCTTTGCAGCATGTTACCATCTCCTGTCTTTTTCGCATCTATGACAAGACCAATATTAGTGAACGTGCCATTGCAAATTATGTCATTTTCCTTTAGTTTGTACTATTTTAAAATGACATTAAACAAAGAGCGAATCTTCCGTTGATGATGAATCTGAAATAAGTCGGTAGATTGTTATTTAATAGCATGAGCTCTGTTTTGAGTAGCAAGAGATATGATGACCCGAATGCTTATCATCTTTGCCACAAGTTTCATCATCGTCAATATCATGTTTTTGAGCATATCCTTTTGCCACCAACCTTGCCTTATTCTTGTTGCTAGATCCATCTTGGTTTGTCTTCAACTTGAAGATCCATTTGTATCCAATAGTTTTATTGTCCTTAGGTAACTCCACCAATCTTTATTTTTCATTCCTCATGAGAGCTTGATACTCAAGATCCATTGCTTTTGGATCCACTCATCTTTCTTTCTTGCTTCATCTACACAAGTAGGTTCATCAAAAGAAGTTAGGAAAGCAAAGTGTGTACCTCCAACAACTTGCTTACCTTTCTCATCATATGTGAGCCTTGAAGGCATTTGTCTTTCCTTGATGTTCTCCTTAGCTTTTGACTTGATGAAGGTCCATCATCATCACCATCTAAAGTTGGATCATTTACATCAATATCAAGAATGTTAGATCCATCCACATCACCATCAATAATGCTTGAAGATACTTTTGGAATGTTCTCCTCATCAAAAATGACATCTCTACCAATAATCACCTTAAACACAAATTCAAGTAAATTGAGACTATATTCATGATTTGAGATCTCTCTCTAAAGTTTTGCTTGGGAGGCCTGGGCAAAATCTCTCTCTCTCTTTGTACAATTTTGCTTCCGGAAAATCACAAGATTTGGCTTTATGATTTTTGCTTTTAAGAAATGAGATTTGGGGAAGATTAAATAGGGCTTTCCAAGTTCTCCTTTTAGAAAAATGATTTTAGAGAAAACCAGATCGGACTTTACGTTTTTCATAGGGCTTTGGAAAATAAAAGGTCCCTCTTGAAAAAATGAGATAGGGTAAACGCCATCTTTGTGTGTTTGTGATGGCTTGTTGATGCATGTGAACAGCAGGGAGAGCGAGGGAAATTGTAGCGCTGGAAAATTTGCCTGCGAATGTGTGTTTGTGATGGCTTGTTGATGCGTGTGAACAGTAGGGAGAGCGAGAGAAATTGTAGCGCTGGAAAATTTGCCTGCGAACACTGCTCAGAGCCTTCTGTATATTTAGATGGCTTGTTGATGCGTGTGAACAGCAGGGAGAGTGAGGGAAATTGTAGCGCTAGAAAATTTGCCTGCGAACACTGCTCAGGGCCTTCTATGTGTTTGTGATGGCTTGTTGATGCCTGTGAACAACAGGGAGAGCGAGGGAAATTGTAGCGCTAGAAAATTTGCCTGCGAACATTGCTCAGAGCCTTCTTGCGGGTGCTGATTACTCACCACACTAGTGCATGACTGGGAAAGAATGACTAGGAAAGTCCATGACTGGGAAAGAATCGAATAGAGAAAACCGAAATTGTAATGATTGACTATGACCAATTAATTCTTTGGGCACCATCTAGAATGTATCCTTCCACAAAAGCCTTAAAATCTGGAACCTCTTGTATCAACGATGATGGCAGCATTTGCTTCTTTTTGCAATATTTAAATATTTCCATCGATTGCGGTAGTGTGTAGACACTTGATCTTCGTAGATCATCTGAAAGATTTCCGAACAATGCATCAATATCTTCATGAGTATGTCCAACCATTAAAAAGTTTAATATGATCTCTTCAAATATGTCCTTAGCAATAAGTAGTGATAAATAGGAAAACAGCCATTGATTTTTATTGTCCTTTCCTGAGTTGTCCATTTGAAGAAACAACCGTTTATTGAAGGTAGATGCATTTGGAATTATGGTTCAAGGTGATGTTTCATGATCCTGAACAATAATTTTAGGAGTAGGCACAAGGTTTTTAACACCTTCATTTGCTTCTTTGTTCAATAATGCCCCAAAGATACCTCTTGTATCTTCAACAAAGCGGACATGCTCATTGTAGGCACTTAAATCGAACCTTTCCAAATCTCTCAAACATTTAGCAAGTAAACCAACTGTGAAATTAGAATCACCCTTCCATAAGGATCCAAAGTGTCCAAATGCCTTTGGCTCATGCCCATGAGTTAACATTCTAGTCAATGAGATTGGTAATGAAAAAGCATTTGACGTCACTTTTGGTTCTAGATACAATCTTGGCAAACTAGTCTTTTTCTGGTCCCTTTTATCATGTATAATACAAAGATATTCATTAGGTCTGGTGCAAGAAAGATTTCGATAAGTGTAGTACTCCATTCGACAATGCCGTTGAAGACTATTATGGTGATCTCTTTCTTGAATGTACTTTGCTTTCTCAGATTGAACTTTAGTTGACATCAACTTCATCTTGATAGACGTGCAAAAGTCACATTTCAGAAATCCATTATTTTTTGTTGTTTGGACTTCCTTGAACTCTGCATTCCACATACGTAAAAATGTGGATTGTGATACTCCTCTTTCATTAGATAATTGCAAGCTTTCATTTACCTCGTGCAACATATCCTTGTGCTTATAAATGTTGGGCACAATATATTGGGTTTCTCTTGTGCCACTTTTACTCGGTCAACTTTGTGGGCAGTCTATCGGCAATAGTCTCAACAAATTCCCATAGAGCTTGTTTTGCAGCCATTACATGTTTAGATTGTCGATTTAAATTTTGATTTCCATGAAATCCATCAACACAACCATCTAACCATACAGCCTTGTACCAATAATAAGAAGCCCTCGATATGCATGGATTGTATACACAAACTTGCTCTCCAAGAAACATGAAGTTTTTCAAGCTTCTTGGGGCCATTCACATTGCATCAAATACAATATGTATGACGACTGAAAGTTTTGTCCCCGATATTGTTCACGACCTGTTTTAAAGCATCACGTCTTGTCATTTGACAACAACGACATGTACAACAATCTATCATCGATAGCGAAGCTACATCCGTTTTTTTCG
Source organism: Diphasiastrum complanatum (assembly GCA_029204225.1). NCBI lineage: Eukaryota > Viridiplantae > Streptophyta > Lycopodiopsida > Lycopodiales > Lycopodiaceae > Diphasiastrum > Diphasiastrum complanatum. Next base: position 56,385 of record MU833181.1, read on the forward strand.
CATATCCTTTTCCTTTTTGTATTTTTCAAGCAGATGCTTTGTATAATTTCATCTGAGATTTCTTGATGCTGTCTCTTTGAATTCTTCATCGGTGGAAAGTCAATCTTGTGGTTTGGTTGTATCCAAAAAAACATGAAATACCGCAAAGTCAATACAATCATTGATTGATGTTGACCTATAAGTGTGACTTTTCTGTTTGAATTGCTGAAGATGGAGCATTAGAAGATTGTGATTGGTTATTATTCACCAAATCATTTTTACCTTGGCCTTCATATTATGAAAACTTCCCAAGGCTCGTCTATTGTTTCTATCCAATTAGATGGAAAGGGAAGTTTCTTTTCCTGGCATAACCACCCTTTTCAACATGTATTGAAGCACGACCTTCGCCCAATCATAATACCCTGACACATATTATTTGGATCAAGGGAAAGAATTGTTTCCAGTAGCGGACATCACATCCTTGCAAGCTTTAACTACTTTGTCTCCCTTTTGAAGCTGCATTGAAAAGTAATGGGAATAACAAGGTCGAAGAAAAACTTTTTGACTATTAATGTCCATCACTAAAGTTTCAAATAAAAAAGATAGGAGTCAAAAGTGTTAATTTGAATAGCAATTTCAAAGAGTTAATTTTCAAGACAAAAATAATTCAAACAAGGACTACTTCTCATATTCATCCACTAACTCAAAATTTCTCAGGTTGAAGGAATGGATCATAGAAAAGTTAAGAATCATAAAATCTTATAACTAAAAGAATGACAAAGCAGAAACAATTTAGAAGTTTTGACACATGTTTCCAAGACATAAAAGACATGACTTCAACTCGAGAACTTCTCAAGTTGAAGTCATGTCTTTGCCAAAAAAGTTTGAAAGGAAAATCCAAAACATGACATCAACTCAAGAACTTCCGAGTTGAAGGCAAGCTTTGTAACTATTTTTCAAGATTTTGAAAGTAAAATTCAAAAAGTTTACCCACTTTAACTTGATCCATAAAAAACCCTAGCCATGAGAAGAAGAAAAAATGCTTGGGCTTTGCTCAGCCTTTTTACTAAGCCTTTCGCTGGCAGTTGCCTAGCCCACTGAGGTTGCCCTACCCCTGCTTAATAAAACAATTTACAGAAATAGTCTGCTGTGGTATCGAGATCAGCATGGTGTTCCATTGTGTATTGTCTTGTATTTGTGGTTTGTATGGGTTTTTGTTGTTTTTTTTGTTTTTTGATTTCTTTATGATTTTTTTTTTTTTTGGCTAGTAGGTAAGTCAAGCTAGACACTCGGAATGAGATGGATTTCTATTGGTGTAAGGTGTGTTTCATGGGTTTTTTGATTTTTGGAATTTTTTTTTTTTGTGCTCTTGGCTCGGGAAAGGTGGAGGCTCAATCGAAATTGCAAGCAGAAGGCTCAGTCAAAAATTTGAAATGGAGGGGCTTGGTCGAAATGGTAATGGAAAAGTGTCATTGAGATGGTAATGGAGAGGCACGGTTGACAGTCGATGGAGAGGCTCGTTGAAAATTGAGGTGCGGGTAGGACTCGACTGTCAGATCTGCAGGTGTTTATGCAAACAGATGTGCCCAATACACACTCTGCCGGCGAAATATCACATGTTCTTGCAAGTAGTTTGAAGTTAGACTGCATATGAGAATAGATCTAGAAATGTAGAATGTGAGGAATGGATCTATTCATGGAATGACGTGTTGTAGACACCGGCAAGGTGGCCTTGCGTAAAGAGCAAGACTCTAAGAAGCAGTGCCAGTGCTGCGAAATCAAGTCTTCCATCTATTGCACACAGATCTGAGGCGGAATGTGCTGGGCAGAGATAGTCGTACCAGGATCTTGTCGATGCAATCCTCCGGCATGCTTTTCTAGAAAAGCTCATCCATGTCTTAACTTAACCCAAACGATCCTCACAGAAAACAATGCAAAAAGTGTCCATGTTTCCATTACCAACAATCCTGATTGGCTTTGAAATCACCGATAGTCAGGACGGCTTGCCAATATCTCATGTGTTTCTTGATCCATTCCTTAGATCAATTCAACTACATTTGCTACTACGCTCAGTAATTGCTGATTTCTACGTTCTGAAGTTGAAAGAAGACCAACTCTTTCTTTGAGAGTCTGCTATCATTTCTGTCTCTTCATATGTGATGTCCATGGCACCTGATTACAACTTTACAGCTGAACTCTTGACTTCAAAAGAGATGAAAGGAGATACGATGAATTTTTCTTCTGAAAATTTTGTATCTCTCGTGAAATGCCTGCACCTTTCAAATTGAAAGGTAGAAACTTATGCCCTTCAAAGCTATCTTATTGAATAGTAAGGTGGATTATGGCATTTAATGCATCCAATTTTAACGAAGAATCAGCAACAACTGACCATAATGTATAATTAATCTCTCTCTCTCTCTCTCTCCTCTCTCTCTCTCTCTAAAACCTCACATTATCGATGCAAACTCTAAAAATTAGAACTCTAACCCTAGATCAGTAAAAAAAATGCCTTCACGTAGAATGCTCACCCCCTTCACCCAGCACATTGATCTCTCTCTCTCTCTCGCATGGCAAATATAGCTCTAACCACTTTATGCATGTTTTCTCTCTCTAGAAGTTTCTAGAGCATGTGCCTACCAGCTGCCAAACCAAGGTCCCAAATTCGACCGACAAACTCGAGACATGCCCTTGAGTATAGCAAGTTCTGTAAATAGCACCCCAGCTAATTTTTCATATGTGTGGCTTCTCGGCTACTCGGCTAATCCAAGTAGTCGGCTACGAGACGAGTGCCCGATTGATATGTTGATGGCGAATCACATTCCAATCACAACCAAACAATATAGGAAATCTAATTAACTATACACTAAACAATATCACATTTGAAGCTTATAAAATGTATATTAAGTTAACTTTGATTTCTAACTTTCTCCTTTAAGCTCAAATGTGATAGGAGTAAAGAAATACGAACTGTAACAACGTCTGGAACATCCAAAATGTTATGCATGTCCATGCTACCCTATACTTGTCTCAACTCAAGCACACCAAGAAACCATCAAGTTTGACTCACAAAGTATCATGGACACATGATGCTCACAAGAAAATCTTCTACACTCTCGACTAACTAAGTTGTCTCGTATATGACTTTCACAAAAGTGGACCACATGAGCGACATGGCTCAAACTGAGGAAATTCTACTACCACCATGAGACTTACATTAGCAAAGTTTTGACATTAGAAACAAAATGTTTCTTCATAGTAAGCCTTGAATTCATTGGAAATGTACTCACCTCTACGATCTGTGCAAATTCGCTTCAATTTATTGTCTGTCTGCTTCTCAGCCCAGTTCATATGCTCAACTAATTTCTCAAAAGCATCAAATTTTGTACGTATAAAGTATACCACAACGAACTTGCTGAGGTCATTAATAAACGTAATGAAGTACTTTGCATCACCCAACAACAATACTCCGAATGGTCCCACACATATCTAAATGCACAATTTCAAGTACCTTAGTTGCTTTATAAACATCCTCACTGAAAGGTGTTCTAGTCATCTTGTCTTTAACACATGATTCATAGGTAGTTCGAATATCTCTACTTTT
>MU833182.1:0-59920 GCA_029204225.1 Diphasiastrum complanatum
GATGCAAGCCTAGAACATCCATCTAAAGATAAACATGCAATTCAGATGAACTCCATATAATTCTAACTTCTATCTACTGCAAAATGTTTGGGAAACAATCAAGATTCACAGATTAATCTAATGTATCAACAAAAATGAGAGAAACAAGAAAACAAGAAATTAACTAATAACCATTCAAAGTGCAAGGATCAAGAAATATCCATTTCTTGATTCTTGGACTTCTCAAGAACATCAAGAACTGGAATGTAAGGGAATATGCAAGATCTATACCACAAATCCAGCCTATTTAGTTCACTTGAAGCTTATTTCTAATCCAGGACAAGGGAGCAAGAAATTAATCCATCTACTTCCACAAACATAATGAAAAACAAGAAATATACTCTAATTCCACAACTACATTAAGATATAAAAGCAACATCATGAAAGCTTCACTCAAGAAAACCAACATGATCATGGAGCTAGAGAGAAGGCTCAAAACTCGTGGAAGATCTTTTTCATTAAAACAAGAGCAAGAGCATTACAACAAAAGCTCCCTCACAAGAAGGGGGGCTCTTAAATAAGCCAATGAGCTGCCTATGTGGAGCCTAAGTGGCATCACAAATTACAATTTACAAGTGGAATTAGTTCTTCCACTAGAGGTCACCATCAAAAGGTGGCTCACTCTATTTTATTTAAGAGGGATCTACTACATTTATTACAAATGCCTACACATACTAACTCCTACACGATCATTCCTTCTCTTGGGATTCAACATGAGGCTCACATGATTTTGAACTGGTATCCTAGCTAATATTCCTCGGCTCTCAGTTTCGGCTCTCATTCTCGTCCTTCTGTTCTACTCAGAGACCTCCTTGGTCTAAGATGAGAGGTGCACTTAAAATAACCTTGGCTCAACATCCACCAAATCAGCCAACATTTGTCAAAATATTGAAAAATCTATCTAATGTTGTGAGTATGGGTCCTAAAAATGCCAAAGATGAATTGAGCTCTTTTGGCTTAGTAAAGACCCATCTTAGAATGAAATATTCAAGGTAGGTAGAAGTAGAAACTCGAGCTACCATAGGAATTGCCATTTGTACTTTATATGCCACATTTAATGCATGAAAAGACTATGTGACACAATTAGACATAGTGAGGTGGCTTGGATAAGTCTAGATAGCTTGAGAGGTGGATCCACAACTCCAATTCAACTCAAAGTAGGAGAAGAGTCCATGGATCTATATATATGTGATGTACTCTCATTGAGAAATGATGAAATTTGTGTGTAATGCAAATTTGGAGACAAGCTCTTTGTGCTCTCTCTCTCTCTCTCTCTCTCTCCATGAGTTTTGTACCTTCTATTTTCTCTCTCTATTCGAGTAGAGGCATTTACGATGCTTTGTCTTATGTTTTGTTGACAGATTTTGCTTGTAACACAATAATATTGCTTGTATGATCAACTTTCCTATTGACAACCAATGCTAGTCTGATCTTTATGGTGTTATTGTGCTTAGAAGATCAAAAATACATGTGTAGGGCATCCCACACGTGTGAATTCAGCATGGTATCAGAGCCTAATATGTTGCAGGACCCATTGCAACAGAATAATGCCGCTTCCGCTTTCGCATTGGCATAACTTGTTTCTGAAGGGTAATGGCCCTAGGTAGTCCTGTACCTTCTGAATGAATCCGAACTCTTACCAGTCTTCCACAATTATGACATAGCAAGAGGACATGAAAGCCTCTCTATAATAGAGTCGAGCCATCATGTGGTAGTCATCTTCTGACTCTGGAGGACTACGTTGGGGTTAATCCTTATAGGGTCTAAGCCTCAATCCCAGGAGCATTCTTGGATCATGAGAAAGGCTATGGATCTGTAATATTTGGCACTTTCTCGCACGCATAAGTTGGCACTAGACTTATATTTGTGGCCAAAATTCAGTACCTACAGCCTCAGGAGCTTTCTGAAACCCTTGAAATAATCGGCTAGTTGACAACTTTACTTCGTTCCGTTGGCCATGAGTTTCTTCTTTTGATTGGCATGTAGAAGGGGTCAACCCTTTTCCAGGATGGTGCCCTTAGATACTCATGCAGCCTCCTGCTATCCTTTAGAACTTTATTTCTCCACTTTGGTTGTGGATGCAAAGAGCGACAGTCATTTCGGCCCTCGTGGAATACTGGCTCTGGTCGAGGTCATCCTTTTCATCCCTCATACTTCTGGGGTATTCTCTCTCGAACCTTTCTGATTCACGTGTATCGGCCATATGGGGTCTTGACTTGATTAATGGGGTTGTCTTGCGCTATTTTTGTGGCTTTTTTAGATATTCATCCAATGCCTTGGCACCCTTGTCTTCTTTTCTAGCCCTTTCACTTGTTGAGGGCTCAACTTCACCTGCATTAAAATCGGCAGGTCATGGCGAGAATTTTCGAGTGTCTGGCAGATCAGCCTGGCGGTCGTCAAATCCTCTAGCATCAATGTTAGTTTTAGGAAGGTCAAGTGGAGTTTGATCCGGTGTTTTATGAACTCATCTCGTCGGGCTTTGTACATCTCGGGAGGCCCTTGGTGCGGTCTTTGAAGTCGACTTAGAGGGGGATGAGAGGGTGATGTGGGGGAACGAGATATGTGGGGATGAATGTTTGGGAGAAATCAAATGCAAAAAAATATGAAGTTTTATAGACTCCCAGAGACAGCTTCGATCTTTGTCATCCGATCCCGAGCTGTCGCCCACCAATTGGTGAGTGTGTTCATCATATTCGGTTGTTCCGTTATCTTCGTCATTGTCCCTGGGCTTCTAATCAGAAATTCTCGCTTGGGCCTTGCACACCGAGACTCGAGAATGACCTTCGCTTGTTTTGCCGCAACATATTCAAAGTTCTTCTTGTCTACTCCCTCTCTTGAATCAGCCTGATATATTTTTCCATCCTTATTGTCAAGGCTTGAGGGGCCTGGATCTGGATATCCTCGGGTTTCATTGGAGGGACATTTCGTTTTCTTTGGTCTGTTTTTGCTGCTCTGCTATGGTTTGGTCTTGTTGTTTGACCTTGTTTTTCAATTCCTTTTGTTGGCTCACCAACCAGTGTACGTGGTAGCTGGTCTTGGATAGGCTTATCATGGAACGCTTGGTTGTCTTTGAGAGCTGTTCAGGGTTAGAAAGACTTGGGTATCTGTCAGGGGTGTGATGAGGTGGCACTAGTCCAAAGAATAATGATTGATAGGAACGTGAGGGTGGTAATGGTGAGAATGGAGGAATGATATTAGTGGTGGTGGTGGATGCGGGAGTGATGGATGGGTCAATCGGTTGGGTGGATGTGGTGATGTTAGCTGGTGGGATTTGTGACTTCTCCCCAACTGATCTGCCTTTTCATCATCAACGTCGTCTTCTATCTCAATCAGGTTCATAACATCAAGGTATGAGAATGTGTCTGTGATGATATGGACATGTTGGGCCTGCTCTTGTTGGGCCTACTACTATTTCCTTGGGAATGGTATTCCCATCTCCCTCCCCTCCCAAAACTGGTGCCGTTGGCATGTTAACTAGGATCGGAGTCACATAATTTGTCTGAGCAACTTGTTAATCTATGGTTGTGGCTGCAGCTATTGATGTAGTAGCATCATCAGTTCCGTCTGCTCCGTCTGCTCCATTAGCACCATCTGCTCCATTATGTGGTGGCAAATATTGTTTGGAAGCTAAGTCTGATGTGGAGCTTTCAGCTTGTGAATCCGTCGAGACAGAGGATGTTTGTTGAGATTGTGTGGCTTGTCTCATGGACCGTGGATTTCTTTGGAGTTTGTCACTGTTTGATTCTATCTCATCCATCTCCGTGCCATCTGGAGAAGGCCTCTTGGCCTTCATCTTGTTTCTTGCCCTCATTTGATGTGTTTCTGGAAGTTGGGACTTGGTTGTGTCATTGTCATGTTGAGTAGAAGAACTGCAAGAGCCGTATCCTGTTGTAAATACCAATGTGAGCATCGGTATACCTCTCAAATTTGCTTCAGTATTCCAATGTATGTTTTGTGTTTGTCCTCTTTGGTGGTGGTGCTTGTGGAGATAGGGCTCTTTTTCTGCAACCTGAATGTTTGGACTTCTGATGTTCCAAGCTTTATCAACTAGCTGTATCATTTCTCACATCTTCTGTCTGTTGCTCACCTGTTGCAGTGTAAGGTTCGTCACAAGGTAGCCCAGTAAGGTGGAGGGCTGCTTGTTCCCAAACTGGGCCTAGGCATACAAGTTCTGTCCATGCAGTCGTGAATCTGCCATCACGTGAAATAGGGACATCGGTATTCTGAGAATCTTGGACTTGTAGCGTTGTGTGTACTTGGTCAGATTAGCACATGCTAGAGGCTTGTCATTGATTGCCTCGACTTGATATCCATCCTTGTTCTTCCACTTTTCCATGAAATGATTGATATACTCAAAGTAAGCAATGAATTAAATCTTCTGTAATGTTCTCGTGACTGCATTCGGTCCTTGAGGGAAGTTAAAGGTATGGATGTCAGCTAGAGAGAGAGAGAGAGAGAGAGAGAGAGAGAGAGAGAGAGAGAGAGAGAGAGAGAGAGAGAGAGAGAGAGAGAGAGAGAGAGAGAGAGAGAGAGAGAGAGAGAGAGAGAGAGAGAGAGAGAGAGAGAGAGAGAGAGAGAGAGAGAGAGAGAGAGAGATGTTGTAAAAATGGCTCCTGTTTGGAGGTGTGATGAACCGAAAAGACTTGTCTGTTGGGTTGCAAGAGGCATAAGCTATACGTAAGACAAAGAGACTCTAATAGCCAAATAGAACAGAGATCTGGAACTCGATTTGGGTCAAGAACTGATGGGCTTGCTAGTACTAGGTGGTCATTTTAGCAATGTCGAGGCTTTCCATGCTTATATCTATCTTGTCTGTGTGAAGAATTGCCAAAAATTGGCAAATCTAGCTTGATCAAAAACCATGTAGAATAGTGTAAATTGTGTACACAAGTGGGTCCCACACATGTGAGGCCATGATGCCACATGGGAAACCCATCCTAATGTAATTTAGGTCAAGTCAAGAGAGTTGGTCATGTCTATTTGGTGGTCATCCCTACTTTATAGGACCTACACCTAAGTTTAAGGTGAAAATTTGACCAACTAGCTACCTACCAAGCATAACTCTAGGAAATAGACTAGGGTTTCATTTTAGGTCAAGGAGAGTGAGTTAAATTCCTTATTACATGCTGGAAATCCACCTAACTTCAAGAAGGAAGTCGAATTTGCTATGTATTCCCTCTCTCCATAGTGAGAAGAAAGAAAATTTTTGGAGCTCATTGGCAATCTCAAGCTAGTTCACTATGTACATTGAGTTTTTGTGATCCAAATGAAACCAAATCAATTTCTACTTGTTTCTCAGGTTGAAGGCCGTACTACAGCCTGTAGTACACACGTGTGGGCTCAATTTTTAATTTTTATCAATGCTTTTGATTGTTAATGCTTGTTGTTTGTCAAATTGCCAATCTAGATCAACTTTTTTGTGTCTAGTTTTTTGATAGATTGTTAAGCAAGCATCCAATAACTCTTGTGGATCTTTTGTAGATCCATTTATGGTCCTAAAGTACAGTACTTTCACATGATATCAGAGCCAAGTACAAGAGCATAAGCCATTGATCTAATGCAAATCCATTTTTAGCAAGTTTTGGTGCTAAAAGCTAGTATTGAGAGGGCAAGCTAGAATCTTGATTTTGGTGAGAAGATTTGATCCCAAACTTGGTAGGGGTCCAACTCCGTACTGTCCACATGTGTGGGCACATTTGAACCTACATTTAATGCATGGTATTCATTTGATCCAAAAAAATTCAATTTGTGAGCTGTTGGTGTAATTTTTGGTGGAGATCCTAGGATAATCTACCAAGATTATTTGCCATTGATTAGATTTGAATTTGTTTCATGGAATCTAATTAATCTAGGCTGAGATCAAGTCCTATTAAGGTTAAAAACAGGTCTTGAAAGTACACCAAGAAGTAAGAAAGAGATTAAGCCATTTTTTTGTCCAAAAATAGCCAAAATTGGCAAGATTTGATTTAAGTAGATTTCCCATCATCTTATCTTCATTCCAACTTTGTGAGGGAGTGCCAGAACTGAGATTATAAGTCCATTTGATTAGAAATCTAATTTGAGTGAAAAACTACAAGAGAGAGACCTTAGTGAGTTTCTAGAGACAATCAAATCCATTTCTTGGCAAGATTTGTTTGAAAGTAGTTTTCACTTCATCTTATCTTCATTCCAGCTTTGTGAGGGAGTGATAGAACTATGATTATAAGTCCATTTGTTGGATTAGAAATCAAATTTGAGTTAAACACTGCAAATGTGAGACCTTTGTGAGTTTCAAGTCAATCAAATCTATTTCTTGTTTGTAGAAGTCACTAGTAAGATGGGATCTGCTGGAGCATACCTTCTAGAAACTAGTGAGAGGTTGAATTCTACAAATTATGCTATTTGGAAGGTTAGAATGGAGTCACTCTTGGTGCTCCAAGACCTTTATGAGTTCTTGATTGAAGATGAAGATGAACCTCTAGGTGCACAGGAGTTAGCTAGATACAAGAAGAGATCTAGGCTTGCACTTCATTGTGTGAAGATGAATGTGAGCAATGATTTGTTGAGAGAAGTATCAGCTTGTACTAATGCTAAAGAGGCTTGGGAGTCTTTAAAATCAATCTATGAGTCTAGCAACACTTCTAGAGTTCTTATGCTTAGAAATCAAATTTTGCAAAGCATGAGGAGAAGTGAGGAGAGTGCACAAGATTATGTACTCAGAATCAAGTCTCTAAATAGGGAGTTGGCTTCCATTGGAGAGAAGATTCATGATGGAGAGCTTGTACAAATTGTCCTTAATGGTCTAGGAGATGACTTTGCAAATTTGGTCCAAAGTTTTGCCATCCAAGATACTTTGCCAACTATAGAAAAACTTCACAGTGTATTAGTGGCTGAAGAGTGTAGGATGCTCCATGCAAAATCTAGGATGAGTTCCTTGTCATTGCAGGATGGTGATGAGAAAGCCAATTTCTCATTCAAGGGCAAAAAGAAGACCAATGGAAAGAAGAAGCATCCAAAGGAGGCCAAAGAAGAGGATGATGCATCAAGCTCAAAGGACAAGTCAAAGCAAAAATGCTTCTTTTGTGGAAAGAAGGGGCATTATGCATCTGAATGCTACAAGAGGCTAAGAGCACAAGTGGAGGAGGACAAACAAGGAAACCTTGCAAAGGAGGAGGAGGAGGATGAAGTAGATGTATTCTTGATGACATCTACATCCTCACCAACAAGCAATAGCAATTCAAGAGACAATTGGTGGATCGACAGTGGGGCTAGCTCCCACATGTCTTGTGAAAAGGACTTTTTCTCAACCTTACACTCTTTCAATGATGCTAAAAAGTTTGTCTTTACTGCAAATGATGAAGAGTGTAGGATAGATGGTGTTGGCACCATCTCTTTGTATCTAGAATCCTCAAAATGCATGGATCTAGAAAATGTCCTTTATGTACCATCAATCACCAAGAATATGCTTAGTGTTGGTCTACTCTTAGAAAGTGGTTTGGATGTCCACTTTAAGCATGGTGTTTGCTTCATCTTGAAGAATGATGTTTGCATTGCAAAGGGATTTAAACATGGAAGATTGTTTAAGTTGGAAGCTAGTGTTTCTTTTGAAAGAATGAGCTTGGCAAAGGAGGAGATCACTCAAGAGGAGATCTTGGCAAAGTGTGATTTTGCTTGCATTGAGGAGGAGCATCAAAAGGAGGAAGACCTTGAGGATCATCCTCAAAGCATGAGAGTTCCAAGGGAGTCCTTAATGACAATGTCCAAGTCATCAAATTGCATGCAAATTGTCCATTCAAGTGTGCATCTTGCAAGGGTGGTGAGCATTGGAGAGTCTACTATCTTTGAATACTTTTTGGAAAGTATTAGTAGACATGAGGTGACTTGTTTCTTACCTTTAAGATTCATGGTGTTTATTACTTTGTATGACAAGACAATGAAATGGGATGCTTTGAAATCTACATTTGTTGTTGATAAAGCAATTTCATTGGATAACTATTTTTGTAATAGTTTGAATAGTGTCATAAAAAGATGAAACATCATTTGTATTGGAAATCTTTGGGTCCACATGCTTTGAGCATGATCATTCCAATGTAAGGACCAAAGATTATCCTATTTCAATGATAGGAATAATGATAGTGTTTTGCTCTTCAAGTAGAGATTGTAGAATCTACTTGTTTTCAACCAAAGAATTTGTCAATGGTGGAAATGTGATCTTTCAAGCGTGGAAGATTTGTAAACTTGAAGAAGCACCTTTGGAGCAACACATTGTTCAATTCATTGATGTTTTGGAGTCAAGTCAAGTGGAGGAGCAAGCTCAAGACCCGAGGACTCCAAGAAGAATCTTGAGTATCAAGATAGAGCCATCAAGGCTCAATCATATGGATCAAGCAAGGCAAGTTGTCTTTGGCACATTATTTATGCACTTAATATTTTAATTGATGTATCTTCAAGTGCACAAAATGCCTTGAAATCCATGGCTTGGCATGATGTTTAGTTTTGAAGTGTGCTACATGTATATAGACACATTTATGGAACATCTTGTAAGGGAGCCTCTAAGAGGTGGTGAAAGATCCTTCATGGACATCATTCTCAATTGGAGTCTCAAAAGTTCCTTCTTTGTAGCTGGATTTTTTAGACACTTCTAAAAGATTTCATTGATCTATCAAGAGAGTTGTAAATAGATCAAGCTAAATTTGAGGAGTGTGAAGAATTGCCAAAAATTGGCAAATCTAGCTTGATCAAAAACCATGTAGAATAGTGTAAATTGTGTACACAAGTGGGTCTCACACATGTGAGGCCATGATGCCACATGGGAAACCCATCCTAATGTAGGTTAAGTCAAGTCAAGAGAGTTGGTCATGTCTATTTGGTGGTCATCCCTACTTTATAGGACCTACACCTAAGTTTAAGGTAAAAATTTGACCAACTAGCTACCTACCAAGCATAACTCTAGGAAATAGACTAGGGTTTCATTTTAGGTCAAGGAGAGTGAGTTAACTTCCTTATTACATGCTGGAAATCCACCTAACTTCAAGAAGGAAGTCAAATTTAGCTCTTCTACCCATCCTCTTGATGCTTTTCTACGAAGCAAACATTGTCATCTCAGAAAATAATTTTGTATGTCCATCATTATCCATTTAAGTGACATCTCTCCTACCTCACATTTGCAATTAAAAAAAGTTACCATTGTAGGCATATAGATTAAGGGCTTATCTAGTATCAAGATTATGTGTGACATTGTGACGAGATATGTATATCTTCGACATACCACAATGGTGATAATATTGCATTCAAGTTGAGATATTTATCATTTACCATCTTAGCTAAGCAACCTAACTATCATGCGAGTTTGGACTAATGAACTCGGCTGGGTCAAGTTTGGACTGATGGAATCAGCTGAGTCGAGGTGTGGCTCAAGTACTCGGTTGAGATCTAAACATGAGGACTCAGTTGATATCTAAACAGGAGGACTCAGTTTAGATGTGATTGAATGCTCGGCTCGATCCAGGTGGGGCAGGAGGACTAGGTTGAGATCTGAACATGAGGACTCGGTTCAGACATGATTGAATGCTCGGCTCGGTCCAAATGGGACAGGAGGACTTGTTTGAGATATGAATAGGAGGACTCGGTTTTGACAAAATTTTCAGCAAGTTCACACGTGTGGGAATGATCCTCAAATGTGAATGATCTTATTGAGCTTTATGATTAGCACAAAAAACTGATTCTAGATTGAATAGCAAGATCCAATACAGAATTTAATGGCTTAACCACAATCTGGCATGCTATGAATCAAAGAATGATAGCTTTGATTACAAGAGAGCAAAAGTACAAGAATTTAGTGTATGAGTATAAGCCTCCACATGAGTTAGAGAGAGAAAGAGAGAGAGATATTCAAGCAGATGATGGTGTAGATCCAAAATGGCATGGAATAGCTTCAAAGCTTGGTTCTTCATCAAAGATTATGAGAATAGCTACACATATTTATGGAGTTTGAGGTAGCTCAAGGTAGAACCACATCCATCCACCTTTCATTCACATCTAAAGTGAAAACTAGAGTCCAAATGACATTTTTCACATCTCATGCATGCATTTCTACCTACTTTTACCAAGTGTCATTTTTCTATCTAGAATTGTACAAATCATCATGCACGTGTCCATTTCACTTTGTGCATGCCTTGCATGTCACTATGGATCAGTTACAACAACTGCATGTGATATGCCACGAGTTTCTACAAGCGTATTAATGACATTTCTAAGTCTACAATCTATATGCAAGTTGTATACTACCAACTAGACTTGAGAAACCCATATAGCTTGAGTTCCTTCTAGGCCAAATTTGGCATTTACATTTCCAAACAACATACCTGCATAGAAAAAGTTTGTAGCAAGCCTAAAGTCAAGATAGATGATTTTTCATTTTCAATACTCCTCCTGAAGACAATCTATGTTGGCTTGAACATGGATCTTGGTATTATTCCAAGATTTGGCTCTATGCTTGATGAAGGAATAAATGCTCAAAGATTTGGTGAGCAAATTTGCAATACAAGATGATGTGTCGATGTGCTCCAAGTAGATTTACCCTCCAATGAGCTTCTCTTTCACGAAGAGATGTGCAACCTCGATGTGTTTGCTCCTTGCATAAAATATCGGATTGTTGGCAAGAGCTTGTGCTGAAATATTGTCACACATGATCATAGGTAGATCATCTTCTATGATTATCTTTAGCTCCACTAGCAACCTCTTGATCCAAAGCACTTCTTTTGTTGTAGTAGTGAGTGCCTTATACTCAGATTCACAAGATGAGAGTGATATAGTATCTTGCTTTTTGGAAAGCCAAGATATCAAGTTTCCTCCAAGATATATGACATATGCATTTGTAGATTTCCGATCTGCTTTATCACTTGCAAAATCCGAGTCAGAATAGCCAACTATAGAAAGATCTTCACTTTTATATAACAAACTATAATCATAAGTTGAAGATATGTATCTAAGTACTCTTTTGGCCATTTTCCAATGATGAATAGTAGGATTTTGCATAGCTTGGCTCAACTTATGAATACTAAAACTTAAATCAGGCCTAGTTATAGTGAGCCAAATTAAGAGTCTATAAGACTCCTAAAAAGAGTGATGTCTACAAAGGATCTTTCATTATCTTTGTTAGGGTCTTTTAGAATTTGCTCCATAGGAGTTTTAATACTCTTATAGTCTAGCATAATGAACTTTTTTAACATTGAAAGAGCATACTTGGATTGACATACAAAAGCTTTTTCATTATGAAAGTCAATCTCTAATCCTAATATGTAATGAATTTTTCCAAGATCTTGCATCTTGAATTCTTTTCCAAGTGCAACTTTGCTTTCCTCAACTAACTTGATACAATTTCCTGTTAGAATGATATCATCAACATAATAAGAAGGATGACAATATCTTTATCATAAAACTTGACATACAAGGAAGGATCATAGTTACTAAGATTAAATCCTAGTGAATCAAAACATGTGTTAAGTTGAGAATACCATGACCTTGGAGCTTGCTTTAGTCCATATAGACTTTTGAAGAGCAAGCAAACTTTGTTCTTTTTTTGGATGAATCCAATAGGTTGATCCATGTAAATCTCTTCTTCTAGATATCCATTTAAAAATGCATTAGAGACATCTAGTTGAAAAACTTGCCATTTGAAAAAACATGCAATAGAAATTATGATTCTAATTGATACCATCTTTGCAACTGGAGCAAAAGTCTCCTCATAATCAAGTCCATAAACTTGAGCAAAACCCTTTGCACAAAGCCTTGTCTTGTACTTGTTGATTGTGCCATCTTGATTATATTTGACTCAAAAAACCCATTTGCAACCAATGGTGTGCTTGTTGGATGGAAGATCCACAAGCTCCCATGTCTTGTTGGCAATCAAAGCATCATATTCCTCCTTCATGGCTAGAAACCATTCCTTTGAATTGAGTGCATCATATACATCCTTTGGCTCCTCATGTGAAACAAAATAAGCACAATTAGTGGAGTTGAGTTCCACTTGCTTGCCTTTATCTCCATATGTAAGCCTCCTAGGCTCGGATCTTTCTCTTTGTGATCTCCTTGGTGAAAAGATTCGAGGGACATCTTAGCTCCACTATTGCTAATTGTAGTAAATCCATGAATATCCGAATGTACAAGTTGAAAAGGCTTTGTATATTTAGATGTAGATCTAGTATAAGGTAGTCTAGGTGACTTAGACAAAGCACAAGACTCACAAACATGTTTGATGCCACTTAAGGAACTTGGAAGACCTATCACAACCTTCTTTCTAGCCATTACCTCCAATGACTTGAAGTTGAGGTGTCCCATACTTTTATGCCAAACCTCTTGAATAGGTATTCGCTCTCTTGAAACACATCCAACTTAGTTAGAAATAATACAAGCATCTAGTTTGAACAACTTTCTTTGCCTTTTACCTTTTCCAATCAAGATATCCTTTCTTTTGATCATACAAGCATCTCCATCAAACTCAACCTTGAGGCCTTTAATTAGCATTTGACTCACACTAAGCAAATTCTTGGTGATAGATAGAATAAACAAGACATCCTCCAAATGAACATTCCTAACTGTAGAGAGAGAAATAGGAATTGTGCCAATCCCTTTGATTGCAGACTCACCATCATTGGCTGTGTAAATCACCCTCGCCCATCGTGGTAGTTTCCAAGAAAAATGACAAGCTTCGTATATGTGTTGGTCTCAAAAACCTTAATGCGGTTACTAAAAAAGACCACTTCTTGTTGCTCTTAACGACACAAATACTCGAGAAAGGAGGCTATGTTCACAAAGGGCAAATTCAAGGGCAAAACCAAAAGTAAGTGGTCTAAAGGGCATGATCAAGTGGATGCTTTTTCAAGTGGCAAAAAGAAGGATAGTTCAAAGCTCAAGTGCTTCTATTGTGACATCAAAGGACACTTTGCAAGTGAGTACTACAAGAAGAAGAGAGATCAAGAAGACAGGCAAGATAATCTTATTCTTGATGAGGATGGTTTGGATGTTCAAGATACAAATGATGATGCTTTTGTGATGTCTTGCATGTGACGAAGTCCACAACCGCAAGTGCCCTCGTGAGAATGTCACTGACCCAAGGCAGGAGTCCGATGGAATGCAGGAGGAGGTCCAGTGAGTGTGCGGCGCATGGCATCCACACGATGGAGGGGTAGTCTGCCATAAGAAGCTCTCCCATACCACGATAGTTGGATGCATTGTCCATTACAACCTTCTGCGATACATTCACACGATCAGTTCACAGCTCGGAAACACATTGCAATCAATCAAAAACTACGCAGAACTATTGTATCAACATCAAGCAGCAAATGAGCAAGCAACTTATGAAAGAATATTATACCTAGACAACACGCTGTGGTCCGACCTCCTCTATCGCTGCGCGAATGATGCCCTAAATGTACTCGGCCGAATGCACTCTCCTTGCCTCGGAGGCGTCGATGCTGCGCAAGAACATGGAACCGTAACAACTAGAAACAATCACGTTGATGAGTGAACGTCTGCGACGATCAGTCCACCCATCAGCCATGATGGAACAGCCGTATCTATCCCAAGCCTCGTGCAGTGCGACCAGTCTCTCTCTGATTGATGCAACCCGGTCCTGGAGCAAAGGGCCTCATAGTGCGTCGGTTGTGGGTGGTGTGTAGCCGGGCCCGCAGACTGTAACTTTCGAGATAGCCTCTCGAAAGATGGAGGATGATGCCATGATAAAGGAGAGGTTCAGGTCATAGAACATCTGTGCTATGGTCCTGGTGGCCTCTCTGTGCTGTCCCTCTCTGAAAGATCCCGGCATGGACATCTGTCTGGTGCCTCGGGATGTGGATGGCTGAGAGGATGCGGATGGACGATGCGGATGTGGAGGTGGTGGCATAGGTGCAGGTGTGGAACTGACGGTGATGGCAGACGCGTAGGTGTAGCAGTGGAGGCCGTGGATCCATGGGGAGTACTGGCGGAGGCGGTGGCGGGGGCGGGGGCGGGTGCGGATGCAGCGGTAGTGGCGGGTGCAGATGCGACGGTGGGAGAGGTGGCGCTAGGTGTACTAGTGGCAGGGTTGGTGACAGTGGCACCAGTAAAAATAGAGTCCGTGACATCTGTGAACGGCTCGCCGGGCTCAGCAGCTGTCTCAAAATATGTCTCCATAATGCGAGCCCTCTCCGCAACAGGGATGACCATACAAATGCCGATCCCGTAGCGTCCCCCCGTGGGTCAGACTTGCAACCCCCCCAGATGTGCTCGAATCCGAGAGGCGTTCCCTGTGAACTGCTTTCGACAAAAAGGGCAACGCCACTTTTTGTTGGGCATGACCTCCACCTCATCCCAAATGGGACGAGTATCCATCTCTCTCTCCCCCCCTCTCTCTCTCACATGCACACACACAGAAGCACGAAAATCCAAGCTCTCTCCCGCCCTAAACCCTAAACCCCAAACCCAAGCACCCTTGAACCTAAATCCTAAACTCACACACACACACTATGCACACACACAAATCCTCTCTCTCTACGTTCCTCACACTCTCTGTCTCTCTCTCTCTCTCACACACACACACACACACACACACATCACCACACACACACAACTGAATGCACACAAATCAACACACAATTTTCACACACACACACACAATTTTATCACACACACACACAAACACCATCTCTCTCTCTCTCTCTCTCTCTCTCTCTCTCTCTCTCTCTCTCTCTCTCTCTCTCTCTCTCTCTCTCTCTCTCTCTCTCTCTCTCTCTCTCTATGCTCTCCCACACTCTCCCTCTTCCACCCTCTGTTTGCTCTCGGGTTCTGCGGACTGTCCGCAGGGCCTGCAGGTTTTTGCTTTAAAAAAAAAAAAAAAAAACGCGTCCGGGTCCGCGTCCGTCCTCTGGACGCGTCCAGCCTTTAAAAAAAAAAAAATTAAAAAAAAAGAGGACGCGTCCGACTCCTCGTCCGGGGGTCGGACGCGTTTGGGTCCGGGCGTCGGACGCGACCATTTTGGCCCGGACCCTCATGTCTGATATATATATATATATGTATGTATGTATATATATATATATATATATATATGTATGTATGTATGTATCATAGAATCCCATGGTATCGCCATTATGGTGCCGCCCTCCAACCAGCAATACCAGGACGACACCATTAAATAATATTTTTTATTATTATTATTTTTTTCTAATAAAATCTCCCATTATTAATGTAAATTAGGGTAAAAAAAACAAGGTTTAGGGTTTAGAAAAAAAGAGGGGACTACAGGGGACTGTACAGGGGGCACTGTGGAGGAGCAGACCTTTAGATCTTTGGGTCAATGGGAGTGCAACATGTGGGGTGTTAAAAATTCACAATTCTAGCTTGACTAGTTTTGGTCATATGACTTGTAAATAGTTAGATGGTCATGATGTGGCTTGTCACACGTGCCAAATAGCATAGGATTCCATTCATAAGGATGTTCTCAAGTAGACCTAAGTGTTAGAACCTTTGGAATGAGTCCAAATTATGCTTAGATACAAGGGAGAAAAAATAGGAGCTATTTTTGGTAATTTTTGCATTGTTGAGGGATCTCCAAGATTCCAACCCTAACTTGGTAGGGATGAAAGATCCACCAAAATTAGCATTAGGGATAGGTTTAGGGCTACTCATACCTGCCCAAAACCGTGATGGATCATGTATATATAGGTGATGATATGTCACCAAAATAAATCAAGCAATTTCATGTTTTTTCTCTCATAATGGTGCAATTGCTCTCTATGTTCATAATTGTTTGAGTACTTGTGATTACTAATGATTATAAGATTGAATGTAGGTCTGGTGTACAGTACTCAGACTGTGGGAGGCCGTACTTTCACATGTGTGAAGCCTTCTTCAAGGATTTGGGCCATTTAGTGAGGTTCAAGCATAGATTTTTGATGGATTTTGATGGTTCAACTTGTGCTAATCTTATGAAATCATAATCTATTGTTTCCCTCATCATTTCAAGTGTCTTAGGATCCTTATTTGCTATAATTTTTACATGGTATCAGAGCCTAAAGGCTGAAATGAGCTAAATCCTTGGTTTTCATTCAATTTGATCACAATTTTTGATCTAAATCTTGTGTAGATTGGATCTTAGCATCTAGTATTGATTCTAGAACTCAAAGTGAGTCAAATACATTGGAGATTGGTGTTGTGTGACTTCATTTGCAGGTGTTTAGGTGTCTAAAACCAGAGGCAAAGTTGAATTCAATTCACATTACCAAGATAGCAAGTTTTGCTTGCTCCAAGCATTGATTTCTAAGCGAGTTTTGGAGATGATTTCATAGAGGAGGCTTTCTAGCATTCAAGGAGAGGGAAGATCAGAGTTTTGGGGACTCTTCAAGGCTGTTCTAAGGTGAGTAGGCACTCCTAAAGTGATTTAGGTTCAGTCCAACCATTGCTTGACTTATGCACCAAATTAGATCAATTTTTCATCAATTTTGATCATTTTTTGCTTGTGATTGGATAGTAGATTGTGTTGCATCCTCATTAAGTTCCATTTAGATCTTTTACAAGTAATTTTGGAAGTATATTAGGTTGCTAAAATTCACTCTTGATCAGATCATTTGGAAGCTTTAATGGTCTTTATAGAAAGAGGGGCAATTCTACTAGTATTGTCTACTTCAATCAAGCAAGTGCATTGTTTCTAGTATTCTATGATTTGATTTTGTTAGAGATAATTCTTAGATCTTTATAGGAAGTCTATTACTGATCTTTTCAGGTCCCTAAGAAGTGGGATAAGGTAGACCTTCAATCAAATCAATAGAAGTAACCTTCATTTGTGTCAAGTCCTTGATT
This sequence comes from Diphasiastrum complanatum, assembly GCA_029204225.1. Classification (NCBI taxonomy): domain Eukaryota; kingdom Viridiplantae; phylum Streptophyta; class Lycopodiopsida; order Lycopodiales; family Lycopodiaceae; genus Diphasiastrum; species Diphasiastrum complanatum. The sequence goes on from MU833182.1 coordinate 16,852, forward strand.
AGGAGACTAGATGGCATCTATAAATGCATATCTTTTGGATACTAATGAAAGGCTCAACAAAACTAACTATTCCATATGGAAAGTTAGAATGGAATCCATCATGATCATGCAATATCTGATGGAAATTGTAAATGGTAAGGAGGGTGAACCTATTCATCCTCAAGAAAAACCCAAATACATCAAGAGGTGCAATGTTGCACTACATTGCATAAAAATAAATGTTGCAAATGAACTCTTAAGAGAGGTAGGAGATTGCACTTCAGCTCAAGATGCTTGGGAGACTTTGCAAAAGGTCTATGAATCCAAGAACCAAACTAGAATGTTAGCTTTGAAGAATCAAATCTATAGAAGCTATCAAAAGAAAGGAGAGAGTGCACATACTTTTGTCCTAAGAGTAAAGGAATTGAACAAAGAGCTAGCCTTTATAGGTGATCCTATCAAGGATGAAGAGCTTGTTCAACTCATATTGAATGGACTAAGCTTTGAATTTGACAATTTGGTTCAGGGATATGCAATTATGGGTAAGCTACCCATACTTGAAGAACTCCAAGGCACACTCATGGCCGAGGAATCAAGAAGGAGCCAAATGCAAGAGAGGATGGATAGGCTTTCCATCCAAGGTGGAGATGACCAAGCTCTCTTCACCAAAGGTAAAGGCAAGTACAAAGGCAAAGTATCAACATTCAAGAAGTCTACAAAGCTTGAGGATCAAGAAGGACCCTCAAAGGCATCTCCATCAACCACCAAAGTCAAGAAGGACAAGTCAAAGGTGAAGTGCTACTATTGTAGCAAGATGGGGCATTATGCCTCGGAATGCTTCAAGAGGAAGCAAGATCAAAGCCAAGCCAACATGAGCAAAGAGGAGGAGGCTCATGATGTCCATATTTTCTTCAACAAGCTTCAAAGGAGAAGATCCTTGGTGGATTGACTCGGGTGCTAGTTCACACATGACTAGTAAAAGGGAGTTTTTCTCTTCTCTCTTATCTTATGATGGACCTATAAAGTCTATCTATACAGCAAATGATGAAGCTTGTAAGATTGAAGGAGTTGGTAGCATTCCCCTTTGCTTATGATCTTCCAAAAAGATCAACATAGAAGGTGTTTTGTACATTCCTACAATAACAAAGAATCTACTAAGTGTTGGCCAAATGGTAGACAATGGTTTCAATGTTGACTTTGCTTCAAATGAATGTTTCATCAAGAAGAAGGGTAAGATAGTGGCTAAGGGCACTAGACTTGGCAAACTATATAAGCTGGATGCATTTGTGGATACTAATGTTGTCATGTTGGCCGAGAAGAGCAAGATATCTACCTTTACTTTATGGCACAAAAGACTTGGACATGTCAACTCGGGTTCCATGGAGGCTATGATCAAGGAGGAGTATGCTTTAGGCCTACCAAGGTCTATTGGGAAGGAAGACAAGGTTTGTGAAGCTTGTGCCTTATCCAAGGCACATAAGAAGGTGTTTCCTAACTCCATCACAAAGTCATCTCATTCTCTTGAACTCATACACTCGGATGTGCACATTGCTAGCACCAAATCTAATGGAGGTTCATCCATGTTTTTAACCTTCATTGATGACTACTCAAGATATTGTTGGGTGTTCTTACTTTCCTTCAAGTCTCAAGTATTTGATACTTTTGTAAAGTTCAAGTTGTTTGTGGAAAAGCATCATAATCATAGCATCAAGATTCTTAGAAGTGACAATGGTGGAGAATTCATCTCCAATGAGTTCAAGGCCTTTTGTGAGGAGGAAGGGATCAAGAAAGAGACTTCTTGTCCTTACACTCCTCAACAAAATGGAGTTGCTGAAAGAAGGAATAGAACATTATGTGAATGTTCTAAGGCTTTAAGATTAGATGCTTGTTTGCCCAAATCCTTTTGGGGTGAGTCTCTTGTATGTGCAAACTACTTGATGAATAGGGTGTCTTGCAAAGCAATTGAAGGCAAAACTCCTTATGAGATGTTGTATGGAAAGAAACCCAATCTTAATCACTTGAAAGTTTTTGGGTGTATATGTTATGTGCATGTGCCATTGGAAACAAGAACCAAGGAGGATACATCTTCCACAAGAGGGATCATGCTTGGATATGCAAGCTCAAGCAAGGGCTACAAAGTCTATCTCCTATCCTTGAACAAATTTGTTGTTTCAAGGGATGTCATCTTTGATGAACATCATATGCATATGCTTGAAGAAGGCTCAAGTGCTCCAACAATCAAGAAGAAGATGGCCGAGGAGCAAGATCTTGGTTTTGAGGAGGAGCTCATGGAGGAGCAAGCACCAAACCCACCTATCACACCAAGGAGATCTTCAAGGGCAAAAGTGGAGCCATCAAGGCTCACATATCAAGGCAAAGGACAGCAAGTTGAGGGTATCTCATCCACTTCTTATGCTTTATCTAGTTTTGAAGAACCGTCTAATGTTGAAGATGCATTGAACTCCAAAGAATGGTATAAAGCTATGTTGGATGAGTATGATGCCTTGATTGAGAATGAAACTTGGTTGCTTGTTGAGAGACCTCAAAGGAATGTAATAGGATGCAAGTGGGTCTTCAAGCTTAAGTTGAATGCAAATGGGAGTGTTAACAAACATAAAGCAAGATTAGTTGCAAAAGGTTATGCTCAAGAGAGAGGGATAGACTATGAGGAAACTTTTGCACCCGTGGCCAAGATGGTCACAATAAGACTAATCATTGCACTTGCATCACATTTTGGATGGATTCTATGTCAAATGGATGTCTCTAATGCTTTCTTGAATGGTTTTTTGGAAGAAGATATCTATATGGAGCAGCCACAAGGGTTCATCAAGCATGGAATGGAGAACAAAGTATGCCATCTCCAAAGAAGCATCTATGGCTTGAAGCAAGCCTCGAGATCTTGGAATTCAAGACTACATTGCTATCTTATTTCACTTTCTTTTGTTCAAAGTGAATATGATCCTACTCTTTACATTAAGTTTGATGATATTGGTATTGTACTTTTACTCATTTATGTAGATGACATCATCATTAGTGGAAATAGTGTTGATGGTATTGAAAAAATCAAGATAGATCTATCCTTAGAGTTCAAGATGGTAGATCTAGGGTGTCTTCACTTCATCTTAGGCATAGAAGTACTTAGAGGGTCTGATTTTATCTTTATAAGTCAAGTAAACTATGCTCAAAGTCTTTTGAAGAAGTTTAAGATGGAAGTATGCAAAAGTGTTGACACACCAATGGAGCAAGATGTAAAAGTGCCAAATGAAGATGATGAAAGATCCTTCATGGACATCACTTTGTTTAGGCAACTTATAGGTTCCTTAATGTGGATCACTATAACTAGACCAGATCTTAACTTTAGTGTATGTAGGTTGAGCCAATCCATGCAAAAGCCATTGAATATCCATTGGAAAAAGGCTAAGAGGATTCTAAGATACATCTCGGGTACATTGGATTTTGGGATTCTATATAGAGGAGATGTGATTAACCTTCATGCATTTAGTGATTCAGATTTTGCAGGGGACAAGAGGGATAGGAAATCAACAAGTGCCTATTCAACTTTCATAGGAGAAGGTGTGGTTTCATGGCTTTCAAAAAAAGCAAGAAACTATATCTCTATCTTCAACCGAGGCCGAGTACAAAGCTTTGACAACCACTACAAAGGAGGTACTTTGGATCAAGAGATTATTGGTGGAACTAAAGATCATGGATTCAGAGGAGGCACCAATCATCTACAATGACAATATATCAGCCCAACACCTTGCATCTAACCCAATCTTCCATGCAAGATCTAAGCACATTGAGATATGCCATCACTTTGTGAGAGAAATGGTGCAAGCCAAGGAGATTGCTTTGGAGCATGTTCCAAGCAATGAATGTGTAGCTGATCTACTTACTAAACCACTTCAAAAGACACCTTTTATGAAGTTCAGATCATCACTTGGAGTGATTAGTAAAGCAATGATTGAACCAAGCTAGATAGTGAGGAGGAGTGTTAAAAATTCACAATTCTAGCTTGACTAATTTTGGTCATATGACTTGTAAATAGTTAGATGGTCATGATGTGGCTTGTCACACGTGCCAAATAGCATAGGATTCCATTCATAAGGATGTTCTCAAGTAGACCTAAGTGTTAGAACCTTTGGAATGAGTCCAAATTATGCTTAGATACAAGGGAGAAAAAATAGGAGCTATTTTTGGTAATTTTTGCATTGTTGAGGGATCTCCAAGATTCCAACCCTAACTTGGTAGGGATGAAAGATCCACCAAAATTAGCATTAGGGATAGGTTTAGGGCTACTCATACCTGCCCAAAACCGTGATGGATCATGTATATATAGGTGATGATATCTCACCAAAATCAATCAAGCAATTTCATGTTTTTTCTCTCATAATGGTGCAATTGCTCTCTATGTTCATAATTGTTTGAGTACTTGTGATTACTAATGATTATAGGATTGAATGTAGGTCTGGTGTACAGTACTCAGACTGTGGGAGGCCGTACTTTCACACGTGTGAAGCCTTCTTCAAGGATTTGGGCCATTTAGTGAGGTTCAAGCATAGATTTTTGATGGATTTTGATGGTTCAACTTGTGCTAATCTTATGAAATCATAATCTATTGTTTCCCTCATCATTTCAAGTGTTTTAGGATCCTTATTTGCTGTAATTTTTACATGGGGGAGCAACAAATCCGGATAGGTACACCTTCACATGGGCACTGTGGGGGAGCAGACCACGGACCCAATAGAAGTGCAGCATGTGGGGAGCAACACATGGGGGCAGGTACAATAACACATGGGCACTGTGGGGGAGCAGGCCATGGGGCCAATGGGAGTGCAGCACGTGGGGGAGCAACAAATGGGGGCAGGTACAACGACACATGGAGGGATCATCAACAATTGCACATGGGGGAACATGCTATGGTGTTAAATAGGCACAACACGTGGGGGAGCAACAAATGGGGGCAGGTACAACGACACATGGAGGGATCATCAACAATTGCACATGGAGGAACATGCTATGGTGTTAAATAGGCACTCACGAGGCTATGAGAGAGCCAGTGAGAGGCTGTGAGAGAGAGGCTATGAGAGGCGTTGTGAGAGGTTGTGAGAGAGCCAGTGAGAGCCATTGAGAGGCTGTGAGAGCCAGTTTGAGAAACAGGGTGTCGTGAGATGGCGGAGCGACGAGGAAGCTCGAGGAAGATGTCCGAAGACACAACAAAAGGCATCAAAAGCAAGAGGCAGACATTGTAGAGATGCTGCGACAGACTCGGCAGAGACACCCAGAGCTGTAGATCCCCGCCCCCGCTGTGGCCCCTGCCCCCGCTGTCGAGCTGGATTTGGCTGAGCAGATCGGAATGAACTTCACACGATGGCAGCTCATCATGGTCAAGGAAAGGGCGGCCCGCCTCCGGACTAACCGGGAGGCAGAGTGATAGCGACAGAACAATGCACCTGACGAGGGCGAGGAGTCAGTGGAGGATCTGTAGGAATGTTTAGAATAGATAGGATCCAACCGTATGTGGCTGAATGTTGTTATGTAGTTTTCGGCAGCAGATGAAGTAGCATTTAGTGTTTAACATAGTGTAAAGAACAGCCCCAGCCATATATGACAGGATACGTATTGTTATTTTGATACAATTGTTGAATTAATGTTCAGTGTATTTTTTGTGCACCGCGTGCCTGGGAAATCACTATGTAATACATATGTTTATGAAATGCTATCAAGGGGGTGTATTTCTGTGAAGTGCATCTGCTATCAATCTCTGCAGTTGAAACTAATTGAAAATACGATTCAAACATGCACATACCATTCGAAATAAAATTGAAAACAGAACATCACATTTACAAATCGACATATACACAATGTGCAGCAAATAAAGTACGTCCAACATTGGATATAAGATGTAAAATGGTCTGAATACAGTGTTCGACCATTTGGCCGCCAAACATGGAACATGATATCAAACTGCTAAACATAAAATAATAGAGCTACAATCAATGTTTTGGCTCTGACTCAGACGAATGCTCCGGAGACAGCTCAGGGCCCCGAGCTGACTCTCGCAATCGATATCTATGCCTGTTTGGAGTTGGCATGGGCTGTGTATCCGAGGAGGACTCGTCATCCACATCCTCCCAATTTGCCTCCGCATTAGCCCCCAAGCAAGCCAAACCGAATAGACCTGCTCCAGCTGGCTGTGATAGTGCACCTCGCTTGCATGTATGCTTGCTAATGATGGAGATCTAGACCCTTGGTGGATTGATAGTGGAGCAAGTTCACACATGACTTTTCACAAAGAGTATTTCACTTCTTTGTTGGCATATGCAGACCTGATCATCCATAAATCGGGATGGAGGCTATCTTGATCGGTTCGATCTTCTGGGTTGAACTTGGATCCTATGATGCGATTCCTTTTGTTGAGGGACTGCCTGATTGTCGGAGTCAGTGTCAGTGTCAGTGTCAGTGTCGATATTCTGATCAATCCTGAGTTGTTCGGAGCTGTTGGTGTCGTTTCTAGGATTTGAATTCGAAGTAGCTTTCCCCTTGTGGTCGATAAACTGATCTTCCACAAAAATGACATTTCTGCTCATGAAGGTCTTCTGAGAGTCCAGATTGAAGAGCTTGTATGTCTGGTAGTCTGAAAAATAGTTGATGAAGATCGACCTTTTGCTGGTGTTGTCCAGCTTCCTACTTATATCAGCAGGGATCTGTGAGTAGGCTATGCATCCAACACTCGAATATTTGTGAGTGATGGCTTCGATCCTGTCCACATCTCATAAGGTGTCTTGCCATTCAGGGCCTCTAAGATGGATCAATTTTGAAGGTAGACTACTATAGTAACAGCTTTTGCCCATAATTTCTTTGGAAGAGAGGCATGGGCCAGCATGCTCTTGGCACTTTCAATGAGTGTCTGATTCTTCCATTTAGCTACACCATTTGACTGAGGTGAGTAGCTGGTTGAATATTGTTGTAGATGTATTCGATTGGCCTTGCAAAAGGCTTTGAACTTGGTGGAGATAAATATCCCCCCTGCATTAGAGCGTAGAGCTTTGATTATTCTTTGGGTCGATTTTTCTGATGATGTCTTGAACTACATGAAGAACTTGAGAGTCTCGGATTTGTTCTTCAAGAAATATGTTGCAGTCCTCCGAGAGAAGTCATCAATGATAGTTAGCAAATAGACAGCTTCCCCTATGGAAATAGTCTGCATAGTGATAACTTTTCACACATGTGAACCAGTTGCAAGTACAAAGGATCAAGAGAATGAATGATTGCACACTAAACTAGCTTCTATTCCAAAAACAATGAGATGGAAAACATTGGCAAGCTAGTTAGCATGAAGGCAAGAGCATTCATCACAATCTAACTATCATTACACCTCAAATGGATCAAATGGAAGCTTTACTTGAAGAAGTGTTTTTTGAGGTACAAAGCCACCTTATTTATAATACAAGAGGCCTTCTACAACTCGTGGAGAGAGAGAACAACCTAGATGCCACATTGCCTCTACCTCTCTACTAGATGACAAAAAGAGAAATGGATAAGACTTGAGAATCTCTCTTTTTGAGAATCCTTTGACTTACAAGAGTAGCCTCAAATGCTTCTTGATAGGTTCTAGACCTACACATCACTATGAAGACTAAAATCTAACTTGACTCTAATTGGAAAATTACTAGACTAGTCTACCTCAAGTTTGGACAAACCCCAAAACTTGAATCTCTAAGTTTAATATTATTTTAATTTTACAATATTTTCACACATAGGACCACAAATGTCCATGTGTACAATTTCTAACGAACCTTTAGAAGAGCGAATTGTATTGGAAGTGACTGGAGTTCTAGCATGCTTGCTGGAAATACAGCTTTCACATGAAGAATTCGATTTGCTAATGAAGGGTAGATCTTGTATTAAATTCTGTTTCAACATTTGCTGAATACAACTGGAATTTAAATGGCCTAATCTGAAACGCCAAAGCATCTTTGATCTTCCATCCAAAGTGGGAATATGCCAATGCAATTATCAAGCGCAATATTGTCCACTTTGTCGTAGGACCAAATGTCTCCTCATAGTTGATCCTCATTGAATGGCCGAAAATAGAACAAATAGACTTTTGTCACTGGTTTAGTATTTGTTAATCTAATATTTTCTCTGACCATTTTGATGTGTCACATTATAATGGAAAGAGTGCTTGGATCACAAAATAGACTATCCAAATGTCTCCGAAACATAATGTGTTTGGAACATGTTTGCTCTAAATTTCATGTCAAATGGTTGACAGAAGGAGCAAAACCTCTCTCTCTCTCTCTCTCTCTCTCTCTCTCTCTCTCTCTCTCTCTCTCTCTCTCTCTCTCTCTCTCTCTCTCTCTCTCTCTCTCTCTCTAGATACAAAAATTATGTATAGTGTCAAAATGTTACATGTGCACACATTATATGGATAGTTGTGTGAATAACCGTTATTTTTAGTGGGCTGGTCACAAAATGGATTGCTCAACTACCTCCAAAAGGTTGTGTTTGAAACAGTCTCTCACACAAATGTCAAATAACTGACAATAGAGCCAAAAAAAAAAATGAAATGGCCAAAAATTCTAAAACAATCTACAATGTATTTTTATTGGGCCATGGTCTTTTTAGTGACCTAAGGCACATGGTTAAATGATCTTAAAATGTTGTTGAATTGGGTGTAAAGGTCAATAAAAAGATCTTCCCCATATATAAATGATGGTAAAGAAGACCTCTTTTTATGGCTATGATTTTTTTTATGAGTCTCGCTTATGCATCAGATTATAATATCCATTCTTGATTTTTTTACAATCTTTGCTTGAGCACAATGTTCTTGTGACTTTTTTTTTTTTTGGAGAGGTTCAACATTTTATGAGAAACTTTGTTGACATAGTCCCCAATAATAATAATAATAAATTATTAGTTCAACAAAGAGCAACCCTTGCAAGGATGTAATCCAAATCATATTCTTTTAAGAAAGGGCAATCTTTGCAAGATGTAATCCTCTTATGCACAATTCGTAATTAGTTTAATAAGGAAGAGCAACCTTTGCAAGAGTAATGGTCTTAGGAAAAAAAAACATGATAGAATATTCCAAGCAACTCTTTTATCTGGAAGAAAAATAAGACCCCCTTTTCAAAATGCAAAAAATAGGTCTAATGTCTAATCTCCAACTTAACCTATCAATCAGGTTATGTTGAATTTTAGCTACTCCTAGCCCAACATGTCATTCGTGGTTTCACTGAATCGAACTGACTAGGGTTAGGGTTTGGCAACCCTGAAAGTCCCACAGTATTACGAGGGTTAGGTTACTCTCACCTATGTCGTCGTTTACTCAGTAAATGCAGTCAAGCGTACCTTCAGCTTGTTGACCGGTAACCGACTATCCACGTCCGGCCGGTCACTACCAACAAAGCAAAAGCCAAAGGATCCGGGACAAGATTTGACGGGGATTGATCTCCGGCTGTCGGTGGCTACCTGGACCAGTTGCCTCCCCTGCCGGTGTAACTCGCCGGTAAAACTGGCCAATCACAGAGGAGTCATGTGCGGGCTTTTATTGGTATTTAAAATTTGATGAACTTATTATAATTTTGGGAAAAAGGACAAAACGATATGCAATAATGTCAGGACGGCGGCTTTTCCGAGGCCACTGCTCACGTGGCACCCAAACTTCGAAGGGCGTGCCCCTGCCCAGATATTTCATTTGTTTTTGTTTTTTCATGAAGTGACCTATTCAATACATCAATTGCATTAGACAAGAATTATAAAATTTTAAAAACTCATTTTAATGCTCAAACCGGTCTCCTAGTGTGACATAGGCTCTTCGCAACTAGTCACAATGGTTTGGAAGAGCATATTTCACCACATATTGCTCTCTCTTGAGGGTGGTGTCCCACAGACCTAAGTGTCATTGTCTTGGATAGTGGTATCATCACCATCTCCTCTAAATGGTTGCAATGGTGGTGTAAAATACTTTCATCCCAATAGCTTATTGAGATCCCGACAAAGCTAATAATATCAATGCTCGCGATGTATATTTTCAAAACCGACATTATAAAACCCTAGGACACTCAAATCAGTGAATGATGGGGCGAAAACATTCTCATGTACAATTTATATGATTATATGTACAATTATTTATTTTTGATGTACTCTTCAATAAAAGCAATAAATCATTAGAATAGATTTTTTATTGAAAATTTCATAGCTAAAGTTACTTAAATTGTCATAGAAAAGAATGATGTTTCCATTGTTAGATTTAACTCAAATTAGTTAGAATTTTATAGACTAAACAATATAATAAAAAATTTAGCTGGTCAAATTTTATCATTATTTTGAGAGCATTTTATGAAATTATCGAATGGTTTTTTTTTTTCTAGAAGTAAGTATTTATACAATCTATTATAACCAATACGGGCAACAAATTGAACAAAGCTGGTCCATCTCAAGAGATTTTGTTTCTCTTCATCTCTTTAAAGGGCATATTGTTTATAAACAAATGTTGCATTTAAAATCATTAACTCAAAAATTAAAATCCTCTCCAATTATAATAGTTTTTGATGTTAATTATGATAACAAGCATGTTGAATAAAGTTGGCACAATACTTAATCTACATTAATTACTTGAATTTGTAACTGCATTATTGAAAAATCTAGGATTTTCAAAGACTCTTGGATGTCTAACTATTTTGTCGAGCCTCCACCCACTCCAACCTATTGAAAAAATTCATTCTGGTGAGCTATAAATTCACAAATTAGTCCTGTATTGGGCTCTATGTAACTTTTGCCAAAAATTGTACAATTGAGCACTCACAATATTTTAATTTCACAATTTTCAAAGTTCCTATAATATCTTAAATCAAATTATAAAAATGAGCTACATGAATCTTATGTATTTTAGAGCTCAAGGTCTAGAACCTTATACATATTCTACTAATCGTTAAAATTCCTACAAAAAAACAAGCTATCAAATTTTCAGAAATCAACATTCTTCAAAATAATTATGTCGATTCCATTTTTGGCTATGTTGGCTTTCCTAAACACTAATGCCTAAACACATCCCAAGCTTGCCTAGGTAGGGCAATACACCTATAAGGCTTGAGCAACTCGGTCAAGCAAGGCATCACACACCGAGGACAAACAATTTGCCTTGGTTGGTGTTTATGCAAGTTAAAATTCTGTTGTGGGGATTGCCCCTTCGGGCCCTCATGGGCATGAATCTTACATATCATAACTTTATCTTATACTTAATACACATTTTTATTTCGAAAAGGGGGTGAAGACAGTTATAGGTACTCTAGAAAATGGTCTTCTCATCAATCCTCACTAAACCATCCGTTTCATGTGTTTTCCTTTCCCCCTCTTAAGCTCCCTCTCCTAGAATTCCATGAATGTGTGGTTAGGATTGACTTGTGGCCACACACCTTCTCCCTTTCCTCCTTAGACTCCATCTCCCCAGTAGCCTTGAATGCATGGCGATAATGGATAAGGTTTATATGCTTTCTCCCTTTGGGAATAATGCCATGAAATTAATGGTAGATGTGATGATGAAAGAGCCCAAAAACTCTTTAAATTTCATGAAAAGGCCTCTCGATAGTCCCAAATTTGTGACAAGGAATGCAATGGGGCCAAACACCTTTGTGCCTTAGGCTACTATTTTTGTTCCAAGTGAATGGTAATAAAAAATTGCATTATATGAATTGAAATAATAAAAGTTGATATGCCACATCTAGCAAAAAGGCTAATTAGCACATCTTCCAAAGAGGACATTAAAAAGTATTATAAGCATGATAAATGCACACGCCAATTGATATACTAGAGATATGACGTGAATATATGTATCTAGTGAATGCCACATTTGTCACAAGAGATTCATCTTTCAAAGATACCTAACGACAATGTGGATTTTGTCCTTAAGTGTGGTCCCATTCCAAAGTAGACTCGCGTTCGAGAAGGTGGGGGAAAGTGCTCACAAAAACATGGTAAAAGAACATGATAAAAGACTTACAAATGATTGTTGAGATTGGCATTGCAAGTGGCACAAAGTAGGTAAGATGTATATGAGGAACTAGGAAGAATAAGGAGTGGTAGATGATGACATACTTATGTCCTAGGCGAGTGGAGAGGCAGTTAAGACAACGACTTATTTGAGTTTATAGTAAGGATGAATATTTTTTGCTTATTGATGCTAAATGTGTGTTGTTTTGATGTGATGCTTTTTATTGGATGTTTCTTTGTGAGTTTGTATCAATTTTGTATGCTGTTCTGCTTTTTGTTGGAGCCAAGTTTTGAAGGGAAAATATTTCGATGTGATGAGGTCAAAAAATCATTCTAGGAAGACAAATGAAGCATCATAGTGGAGCTACTTGACCTACATCGAATGTTTGATAGTTGAAAAGTTCAAGTTCTTGCTAACTTTTTAAGATGGAAAAGAGGGTGGCAATAACAAAGCATAGTTTGGGAAGAGATGAGTTGGTTGTTCATTGGTATGCTAGTATGTCGTGAAAGAAGAAAGATCAACAATGGGAAGGGCCAAATCATGAGAAGTTGTACAAAGGCCGTTTTGTATTGACGTTACTAATATGGGTAATTGTAATATTCATAAATGGGGAGGATTCTATTACCAATATCTCTATAGGCACGAGTATAAAAAACTAATTTAAAGGAAAATGTTAATTTTCAAGGAATGATATATGTAGATGTGGTGAGAAATAAACATGTCCACCACGAGGGAAATGAGAAAGGAATGTGGTGAGAAATAAACACATTCACCATTAGGGAAATGAGAAAGGAAGGAAAAATGATGATGAATTATGGAAAACATGTTTTGCAAAATGATGAGTAAGGAATATTAAGAAGAGACAAACATGTGGTATTTAAACTAAATGGTACATTGTTCAAAAAGCATATGGACAACATGTTAGATAAATCTATTGTGGCACAATTTATGGACTAGTATTCTGGTACTCACACTATCAGAAAAATTTGTGAAACACAAAGGCGGGGATTAAATGTGGGCACTAACAATGATCATCATCTTATAAAGTAATTTTAATTTTTTCCTATAATAGATGTCAAAGACAAGGTGCTACAAATATTAAGTTATGATCCTTTTTTTGGGAGAGATATCATTGATATTCTGTCTTGTAGAAATATGATGTAGATTCCAAAACACTAGTCTAATTGTCACTTTGGATAGTTGTATTGTATTTTCCACTATAATTTCACTTTTGAAACACAAGTTATTTGATGATGTTGGTAGAAACTTATTTTGCATGAGGTAACAGAGCCTCAAATAAAGGATTGCCAAACTTGTAACTAAAGTTGTTGAAGAGAAAATGGGTGATATGTCAAATAAAAAATCAATGATATTTATATACACATGGAGATATAGTGTGTTTCATATAATGACTTATCCTCCACAACCACTCCCCACATTGATAGATGGCATGAGGGTTTCACACAAGGCCACTTCTTGGAGGGAAATACAACTTTAGCTACATTTGAATCTAGATAATGAGCTATTTCATTTCATTGGACATGGGAATATGGTCTCAACTACTTGCCTTGGGTTATGCGAACATACCAAGGAATCATCTTCGACAAGTAGAGTTACCACATGGTGGCATCTATTCTTGCCGTGTAGATTGCCACTGGGAGTAAGTCCAACCCTGTGTGAAAGGGAGAGAGGTCACTTGAAGTTGCTTCAACTAATGGGTACCTAACTTAGCATACAAATGAACTTGCGCTTTTATATTGAAAAGTTGCTTAGAAAAATCTTGCATATATATAACCTCTCATGTTCACTTGAATAGACTTAAATTTGCATAATCCTTTGTCCATTAATATCTTGAATCCCTCTATATTAGCCTAAGGCATTTCTATTTTCTTTTTCTCCATAGAGTAAGTGTGAAATTGGAAAGCTAAAACCATTTTTGCACTTTATGGCTCATTGAGTGTATTATGGATCTATACCTTAGTTTAAGGCCATAATTATCTAACTTCTAATACTATTACCTGAGCCCCTCAATTGAGTTAAGATGTATAAGCCAAAGGTGTAGGATTTCTTGTTGCAAGGAGATAGGGTAGTTCTTTTAGTGGAAAGAATGTTTCTAACGAAAACTTTTTAAGGATTATGGCATTGTTGATGAAAACAATAAAGTCAAATATCACAAAAATCTCCAAGGCAATCAAGAAAGGGACATGTATTTTAAATAAAATGGGTGAAAATTGAAAATTCTAAACAAAGTAATCCCTCTAAAGAATGTCAATAAAAATAAATCTTATAGCAAAACATGATTTTTCACAAAGATGATTGGAAATCAAGAAACCAAAGGAAGAACTTAAGATGATCACCCACACCATCACTATCATCTCACATTGTGTTAGTATGTGAATCATCGCCCTCTCTTAGCTCTTTAACTCTCATCCTATTGTTGCTAGTTTCATTTCAAGGAGTGAGCATTAGGCTCCATTGGTAGGAGGCTAGTAAGTTTGTGAATTGTAGAGGCAAAAATGCCCAAGAAATAAAGGCAAACCCATCTTCCATTCATTTTTGTTTTGCATAAAATCTATTTTATGATTAAACTAGATATGATCTCATATTTTTTTTTTATGGTAAACGAGTTTCATTATTTGAAGAGAATTGAGTGCATTGCAGGTATTACTACCTGAAGATGATAAATTTATGAAATTGCAATTCTTGCTAACAGCTTTGTGAAGATGTACAGGTTCTACAAGTAGAATCTAAGGATTTAAAATTTTAAAAATTTTATGATGCTACACCAGCTCTGAGGTGTACATATTCTAGCTGCAAAAATTGATTTTGAGCACCCGGTGAGGTCGATACCATATCTTATGTTCTCTCCAAAGCCATCTCAGCCAGATAATGTACATATTTGAAATATAGATGGGAAATTTGTAAATACCCAAGATGAATAGATAGTTTGGTTATGATAGATATACGTAGTTTTAAACTAATAGAGATACATATATGGAGAAATACAAACACATGGAGAATAACAAAAAGAATTTTTTGCATTGATTGTATGAATTAACATTGTTCTTCTACAATATTGATTGTTGTAGGAAGATCTTTGTAGAGTGTTGTGATCTCTTGTCCTTCGTACTTGTATGAAAAGAAATTTATTAGTCTGATTAGTCTCTTAATATAATTAAGACTAGCTCTTGACTGATATAACTTAGGCTCCAATGATCATCCACTTCAATCATAGTTAGCATATTTTCATTGTTGAAAATGTGAACTTCTTTTTTATTTGTGTGACCATCTATTTCAAGGTCTCGATCTAGTGGCATCCAAGTCCCACTTATTCATTTCCATCTTTGGTAACTAAATGTAAGACCAAACATTTGTCTCTCAATATGATAATGGAAGGTCATAGAAGATTTTTTAAGTCTACATTCAATTTTTTCGACTGTCTTACAATCCCAACCTATATCCATTAGATTTGAAAGAGTATCATCTATAATTCCTTACAAACAAATAAAGTAGGTGTTCTACGAACATTTGCACTTGAAAAGAAATCAACAAATACATATAAAGATCAATCTAATGACTTTTGATCTAGTGTTTGCTTTCATTGAGTTTTTCAAATCTAATAGAAATCTGCATTTGAAAGATTTTGACACAATATTGTCAAGAGCAAGCCATTTATCACTTCCAAAAGGTGGCAATGGAATCTCTTCAAGCTTTCCGAAACCTCCATGCATTTTGCAATATCTGAATGAAGCACATCCAATATACCTGCAATGGATTGTGCTGGCTCCCATTCACTTATGCTTGATGGATATAAATATGCAAGAATGCAATACTTGTATGATAAATAATATGATCTCTATAAGCTTTCATGTCATAAATCAAAGCATATAGATGCAAGCAATTTTTCAACTTATAGTCACATTTTTGACGATCATAAATATTGAAATCTTGTAGATATAATTCTAAATGTATATAAACATGATGAACCATGACTTTTGAGATCGATTGCCCTCTTGGAGAAGTCCTAAACTCAAAGATCCTTGCTTTCCAATAAGATTTAAATGTCATCTTTCTCTTCTTTGGTTGAAACAGCCTTTGGATGTAGCAACACTCATGAGTTTTTTATGTATCTTGTTGATTTCCAAATGTCAGATTCATCCTTCTCATTGTGAAGAATCACTGATTCAATTTTGGATCATGGTCTCCTAGCCATAGTGATTGTTGCCACAAGTGAAGCACCAAATTCTCGAATATGTGATTGTAGATTCAAAGTTTCATCAGTCTTATCAAATGTAACCAGGGGATAGGATCACAATAACAACATATGGTAACTATGCTTACTGTCAAATTGTGAATTGTACCAATGTAGTTTTAAGTTTCCCGATATATTAACTAGTATGCTTAAATATTTTAACTTGAGACATTGTCGTCAGGTAGATTAGCACGTTTAGTGCAAACAATATCTACCAATCGAATGCTTTCAAGCCACCCAAGGGCAATCTAATTTTTTTTTAAGGTTTATTTCTATCACTTAATTGAAATCAACTATGTTACATAGCTTTTAAATATATGCATTATGATTGGGCCACATGTTGGATGCAATTAAGAAAAAAAATTAAAATTAGGGTCATTCTAGAGTTTAGAATTCCTCTACTGATTATCGATAGGACAAATAAGATCCTAGCACTCAGAAAGAAACATGAATATCTATATAGGCTGAGTCATTGATGTTTCACTATGGATCAAGCTGTTCATGTTAAAAAATGATTACTTTGGCACTTGAATCATGCATATGTTTTGAACATGTCTAGACAATCATTAGTACTTGATCTCGATTATCCTAATAAGAAGATTGACCTCCCTGTCTGCCCAAGTTGCATTATTGAGAAGCAGACTAAGAATTCTTTCTAATCAAGTCATTAACATATAGCTAAAGACTTACTAGACATTGTTCACTCGTACATATGTGGCCTAATGCAAACGTTATCCTTGTCTAGTGCAAGGTACTTTATTACATTCATTGACGAATATTTGAGAAAAATAGATGTATATTTTATGAAGTAGAAATTAGAGGCCTTCAACCTCTTCAAACAATACACGGAGCATGCTGGACTTGAAACTTGCAAAAGGTTTAATTTAAAAGCACTGAGGAGTAAAAATGGCGGTATCTTCATGACCTCGTGATTTTCACTGAATTTCCAACAGAATAGATTCTGCCCAATAGCGATTGCTAACAACACGTGTGCCTTAATCCAAGTTGTAAATCTATCGCTCAAGTATTCTTGTAATTGTACTCCTACCATGTATACATATTCAATAGCACATTAGTATAAAGGTTAATTTGTTAATCAGATAATCCATGAATCAAATGATGAATTGATCAGACATTCAATCAGAGTGTAACTACTCGAACTTTCTCTCTATTTCTAGAGTATTGTAAAGAATTTGAGCATTTCAAGTATGTTTAATTATAAATTGTTTACTTCATTTGTATATTTGTATTTATTTTTGTTTTTTTATTTGCATTATCAATTTTATTATTGACTAAACATCATATGGTTTTGATATGTGTGTTGTAGATCATGCTTGGTAGCAAAGGACTATTTCAAAGACTGATTTCAAAACTTGAAAAATGAAAGTGCACAGATAGTTTTGAGTAAGATTCAAACTTATTTGGATGCAAATGTGATACAAGGTGCATGTGATCAGGCTGGAATTAGTAGAAATGCTTATTCCACATTTTTCAGAATAATTCAAGAAGCATTCTCTCAAGTGAAGATTAAGAAAACTTATCTTCCTCGTCCATATCGAATAAGATTAGCAAGAAATTATTCCAATGAGGGAATGTTCAAAGTTGTTGGCCAACCATTTCATATAAATTATTTATACAAATCTGAAAGTGGTGAACTTAAATACAACGATTGCAATAATATTTTTCTTGATAAAATGTCTTAAAATACATTATTCAATTCTATAAACTACATGAATATCAAACAATGGAAATTTGATTAATGTGATGAAACTAGATGAATTTATCATCAAAGGTGAAAAAATGGAAAGGGTGTGTCACTTTGATGAACAAAATATCAGATACCAATGATAGCACATTTAGCGTTCAATCAGAAAATCACATATGGTGGATAGCTGCATTCCAGGTACAATTGACATATTTCTATTCAATTTGTTTAGGTACATTTCTATTTTTGCATACATGATTAATGTAGCATACATTACTTGCTATTCTACAAGTTTTGAAAGAGGATCATAAAGTTCTCTCATGGATGTTTTTGCGTACAAATTATGGCGAAATTATAAAGAGACATTTCAAGGGTCAGAAACTTACAAATCATGGATGTTTTCAAATTCAATGGCACCTTGTAGGTGATTTCAAAACACTAAAATGTATGTATAATGTCTCTCATGGGGCAACATCAAAACATTCTTGTATTTACTACATGAAGGATTGCTACGATATGAACTTGGGACGAGCAAACAATGGCCCAACAAGAGAAATAGAAGATCCAACTCTGAAAAGTGTTTTGCCAATTCCATTGAAATATGTTCGTATATGCACATTATTGCATGTTGAGGTCCTTGTGATTGAGAAACTTATTTATCTTCACATTCTATTTGCTTGGAGTACAAAACCAGAGTCTCTGGCTAAATCAGCTATCAAAAAGTTGGAAGAAGATCCTTCAAAAGCATGACTACATAAAGGAAATGTGCACAATTGAAAAAAGTGACAAACTGTTTGGAAAATCAAGAAATGTTCCTAATAAGCCATCAATTGGAAGTGCTAAAGCAAAGAGATTCTTATCCAATCACACTTGCAAAGAATCCAGTGTCACTTATGGTATTTGGAAAGATATTTTTTTGGCAACACAAGATTTTGAGAATAGAGAAAGTACTCGAATGCAAAATGTGTGAAATATTTGGGATCAATTCAGATCCAAATCATCAAAAGATCTTTGGTTACAAAACCAAGCAATTCACCAATCTTGCCAATGTAGAAAAATCAGCATCTACACACAAAATACAATGCTAATTCTAATAGAACTTGATCAAACATGAATAAAAACATAAATAGAAGCTACTGTTTATACAACAACGGTACCCTACCATATTTTACACATGTAAATCCGAAAATAGCAATAACGAATCATTCTACACAGAAAATTGCAAGATATCACAAGTAGAATGCACCAATGGATAGTAGAACCCAAGAGAACCATGTATAAGCATGAATGAGGTAAGGCACCATAGGCTTGCGAGTACAATGCACCTTCTAGCAAAGAGGAAAAAAAACTCAAAGTGAAACTGCTGGATTTTGAGTGAATGGGAGTGGACAAGTGGAAATGAGAGTGAAGCAGGTGGTTATGAGTGCTAAGGAAGGTGTGCGTGAAGCTTGGTTGCAAATGGAGACAGTTGAAAATTCGCTTATAAAATTGGCAAGAGCTTTGTTGCATGAAGTGCCAAATGACTCAAATTTCCTGCTTATACTCTCTCACGTGTGTACAACTATATATAACAGATCCATGAATATTCAAAAATCTGGTTTCCTCCAAAATGATAAAACCCTAACATAGAGTGACTAGGTTCCATGAACCTTATTCAAATTTGAATCTACTAGTAACTCGACTTTCTAGCTTTCCCTCCAACTCTAAAATGAGTAATCTCAAATGCATTTAGACTAGTATGACTATAGAAAATAAATGTCTAAGTCTAATATGGAATTGGCCTCAATTGCCAAATAAACAAATACTTGACTCAATATTGATCAAACTAGTTGAAATTTCTCACAAAAGGCACACGTGTGGAAGAACTTTGACACACTCATTGGTGTTATCAGAAAGGAAAACTTATCATCAGAAGATATTAGTAATTTGCAAAATCATTGCACCACAGTTGTAAGATCTATACAAGATTGTTGGGGAAAAGATCACATAACACATTACATGGTACTATTCTATTACTTTGTTAATTTTCTAATAAAAAGAATCTCATTCATAATGTTACTTATTTCTACTGATGCTTGCAGCACATCTTTCTACACCATGCTACCTATTTTGCAAAAGAATATAAGAGCTTAAATATCTGGTCACCACAAGGCATGGAAAAGTCACATTGGCAAGCAAGAGGAGCATTTCAACCATGGTGGACATAGTTCAAATAATAAATATTTAATACAGCTGTTTTAGTGGTTTTACAGATGAGCACAATTTAGATATCAAGCTAAAGACTCGCATCTGTTATGATCTTTCATAAAGCATTCAAATTCATAGCAACAAAGGCATCCTCGTGATACAATCATGTATGTATAGTATCCATATTATTTTTATTTTTCATCCTCTCCAAGATTGAGATGGATGGTACTGTCATAAAGGAACAATTTTTTTTCGTATGGATCTAAAAACTATATATTTTTCTTTTTGCTCATATCTATGTAGACATCTTCACCAAAGCGCCAAGATCAAGCACCAGAAATTCTTCAACAAGCTGAACCTGACGAAGATACCAAGACACCAACCGTGACCTTCAGGGGGACTGTTGGAAATTAAGCCCACAGTTGCCTCCTTGGTGAATGACTAATTTCTATTTTGTTGAATTCACACATGTGGATTGTCCACAACATGTAGTTGTGATCTCCTAAGGTGTGTAGATGCACCAAGATCAAGACTAGATTGAGATTCAAGATCAATCTTAGATCCTATGGCAAAAACACACTACTACATGCATTCAATCACTTCCAACTCTCACTCACACGTGTGCGAAGTATTAAAAAAATAATCTAAGTAAAAACAAGCTGCTCTCTTCAGGTAGAGAGAGAAAAAACATCATGAGCTCTCGGGTAGAGAGAGAAAGCTAGAAATCCAATAACTCACAAAATCCATAAAATTACCAAATCAATTAGCTTCAAAATGAGGAGTACAATGATACTAGTAGATCCACGAGCTACCACTGTGCTTAACTATGATTGGACCATACTTTTTCACCTCTTGATCCTATTGGACCATTGATCCATGCACCTCTTTATTCTATTGGACTATATTCAAGCACACCTCAATTTCCTATTGGACCTCACAAGGTTCCACCTCTAAATCCTATTGGACCTCTTGGAATTCATCAAACAAAAGCTTTA
This sequence comes from Diphasiastrum complanatum, assembly GCA_029204225.1. Taxonomy (NCBI): domain Eukaryota; kingdom Viridiplantae; phylum Streptophyta; class Lycopodiopsida; order Lycopodiales; family Lycopodiaceae; genus Diphasiastrum; species Diphasiastrum complanatum. The sequence continues at coordinate 37,968 of MU833182.1, forward strand.
CACTTGTCTACACTCTAATTGTACTCTATTTTGGCTCAATAGTGGCATTACAAGTGGAAATGCATAATTTGCCATCTATGTCAAATTTATTCCTATCAACATCCTACACCTAGATGCTTGATGTAAAAAACATAAGACCCCTATATCTAACATAGATAATCTTTTTCAATTCTTCACACTCCTCCTAAAAAATTATCTATGAAGATTTGAACATTGATCTTGATATAACTCCAAGATTAGATCTATGCTTGATGAAAGCACTTTTTCTCAAAGGCTTGGTGAGTAGATCGGCAATACAAGAGGACGAGTTGACATGCTCCAAATAGATTTCTCCTCCAATAAGCTTTTCTCTCACAAATTGGTGTGCTACTTCTATGTGCTTGCTTCTTGCATGAAATATGGGATTATTGGCAAGAGCTTGGGCCGAGATGTTATCACACTTGATCATTGGTAGATCATCCTCCTTGATGCACTTTAGCTCCATTAATAACCTCTTGATCCAAAGCACTTCTTTGGTAGTTGTAGTGAGTGCTTTGTACTCGGCCTCACATGAAGAGAGAGATATAGTATCTTGCATTTTGGAAAGCCAAGATATTAGATTGCCTCCAAGAAAGATAGCGTATGCACTAATAGACCTTCAATCCATCTTGTCACTTGCAAAGTCCGAATCCGAGTAGCCAATAATGGATAGATCTTCACTTTTATAGAGTAGACCATAATCACAAGATGAAGATACATATCTTAGAGTCCTCTTGGCCATCTTCCAATGATGGATCTTAGGATCTTGCATAAATTGACTCAATTTGTGCACACAAAAACTTAGATCGGGCCTAGTAATGGTAAGCCAAATCAAGGAGCCTACAAGACTCCTAAAAAGTGTGATGTCCTCAAAGGATATTTCATCACCTTTATTAGTATCTTTTACAATTTTCTCCATTGTGTTAAAAATTCACAATTCTAGCTTGACTAGTTTTGGTCATATGACTTGTAAATAGTTAGATGGTCATGATGTGGCTTGTCACACGTGCCAAATAGCATAGGATTCCATTCATAAGGATGTTCTCAAGTAGACCTAAGTGTTAGAACCTTTGGAATGAGTCCAAATTATGCTTAGATACAAGGGAGAAAAAATAGGAGCTATTTTTGGTAATTTTTGCATTGTTGAGGGATCTCCAAGATTCCAACCCTAACTTGGTAGGGATGAAAGATCCACCAAAATTAGCATTAGGGATAGGTTTAGGGCTACTCATACCTGCCCAAAACCGTGATGGATCATGTATATATAGGTGATGATATCTCACCAAAATAAATCAAGCAATTTCATGTTTTTTCTCTCATAATGGTGCAATTGCTCTCTATGTTCATAATTGTTTGAGTACTTGTGATTACTAATGATTATAGGATTGAATGTAGGTCTGGTGTACAGTACTCAGACTGTGGGAGGCCGTACTTTCACACGTGTGAAGCCTTCTTCAAGGATTTGGGCCATTTAGTGAGGTTCAAGCATAGATTTTTGATGGATTTTGATGGTTCAACTTGTGGTAATCTTATGAAATCATAATCTATTGTTTCCCTCATCATTTCAAGTGTTTTAGGATCCTTATTTGCTGTAATTTTTACATGGTATCAGAGCCTAAAGGCTGAAATGAGCTAAATCCTTGGTTTGCATTCAATTTTATCACAATTTTTGATCTAAATCTTGTGTAGATTGGATCTTAGCATCTAGTATTGATTCTAGAACTCAAAGTGAGTCAAATACATTGGAGATTGGTGTTGTGTGACTTCATTTGAAGGTGTTTAGGTGTCTAAAACCAGAGGCAAAGTTGAATTCAATTCACATTACCAAGATAGCAAGTTTTGCTTGCTCCAAGCATTGATTTCTAAGCGAGTTTTGGAGGTGATTTCATAGAGAAGGCTTTCTAGCATTCAAGGAGAGGGAAGATCAGAGTTTTGGGGACTCTTAAAGGCTGTTCTAAGGTGTAGTAGGCACCTCCTAAAGTGATTTAGGTTCAGTCCAACCATTGCTTGACTTATGCACCAAATTAGATCAATTTTTCATCAATTTTGATCATTTTTTGCTTGTGATTGGATAGTAGATTGTGTTGCATCCTCATTAAGTTCCATTTAGATCTTTTACAAGTGATTTTGGAAGTATATTAGGTTGCTGAAATTCACTCTTTATCAGATCATTTGGAAGCTTTAATGTTCTTTATAGAAAGAGGGGCAATTCTACTAGTATTGTCTACTTCAATCAAGCAAGTGCATTGTTTCTAGTATTCTATGATTTGATTTTGTTAGAGACAAGTTGAGGTTATCTCATCCACTTCTTATGCTTTATCTAGTTTTGAAGAACCATCTAATGTTGAAGATGCATTGAACTCCAAAGAATGGTATAAAGCTATGTTGGATGAGTATGATGCCTTGATTGAGAATGAAACTTGGTTGCTTGTTGAGAGACCTCAAAGGAATGTAATAGGATGCAAGTGGGTCTTCAAGCTTAAGTTGAATGCAAATGGGAGTGTTAACAAACATAAAGCAAGATTAGTTGCAAAAGGTTATGCTCAAGAGAGAGGGATAGACTATGAGAAAACTTTTGCACCCGTGGCCAAGATGGTCACAATAAGACTAATCATTGCACTTGCATCACATTTTGGATGGATTCTATGTCAAATGGATGTCTCTAATGCTTTCTTGAATGGTTTTTTGGAAGAGGATATCTATATGGAGCAGCCACAAGGGTTCATCAAGCATGGAATGGAGAACAAAGTATGCCATCTCCAAAGAAGCATCTATGGCTTGAAGCAAGCCTCGAGATCTTGGAATTCAAGACTACATTGCTATCTTATTTCACTTTCTTTTGTTCAAAGTGAATATGATCCCACTCTTTACATTAAGTTTGATGATGTTGGTATTGTACTTTTACTCATTTATGTAGATGACATCATCATTAGTGGAAATAGTGTTGATGGTATTGAAAAAATCAAGATAGATCTATCCTTAGAGTTCAAGATGGTAGATCTAGGGTGTCTTCACTTCATCTTAGGCATAGAAGTACTTAGAGGGTCTGATTTTATCTTTATAAGTCAAGTAAACTATGCTCAAAGTCTTTTGAAGAAGTTTAAGATGGAAGTATGCAAAAGTGTTGACACACCAATGGAGCAAGATGTAAAAGTGCCAAATGAAGATGATGAAAGATCCTTCATGGACATCACTTTGTTTAGGCAACTTATAGGTTCCTTAATGTGGATCACTATAACTAGACCATATCTTAGCTTTAGTGTATGTAGGTTGAGCCAATCCATGCAAAAGCCATTGAATATCCATTGGAAAAAGGCTAAGAGGATTCTAAGATACATCTCGGGTACATTGGATTTTGGGATTCTATATAGAGGAGATGTGATTAACCTTCATGCATTTAGTGATTCAGATTTTGCAGGGGACAAGAGAGATAGGAAATCAACAGGTGCCTATTCAACTTTCATAGGAGAAGGTGTGGTTTCATGGCTTTCAAAAAAAGCAAGAAACTATATCTCTATCTTCAACCGAGGCCGAGTACAAAGCTTTGACAACCACTACAAAGGAGGTACTTTGGATCAAGAGATTATTGGTGGAACTAAAGATCATGGATTCAGAGGAGGCACCAATCATCTACAATGACAATATATCAGCCCAACACCTTGCATCTAACCCAATCTTCCATGCAAGATCTAAGCACATTGAGATATGCCATCACTTTGTGAGAGAAATGGTGCAAGCCAAGGAGATTGCTTTGGAGCATGTTCCAAGCAATGAATGTGTAGCTGATCTACTTACTAAACCACTTCAAAAGACACCTTTTATGAAGTTCAGATCATCACTTGGAGTGATTAGTAAAGCAATGATTGAACCAAGCTAGATAGTGAGGAGGAGTGTTAAAAATTCACAATTCTAGCTTGACTAGTTTTGGTCATATGACTTGTAAATAGTTAGATGGTCATGATGTGGCTTGTCACACGTGCCAAATAGCATAGGATTCCATTCATAAGGATGTTCTCAAGTAGACCTAAGTGTTAGAACCTTTGGAATGAGTCCAAATTATGCTTAGATACAAGGGAGAAAAAATAGGAGCTATTTTTGGTAATTTTTGCATTGTTGAGGGATCTCCAAGATTCCAACCCTAACTTGGTAGGGATGAAAGATCCACCAAAATTAGCATTAGGGATAGGTTTAGGGCTACTCATACCTGCCCAAAACCGTGATGGATCATGTATATATAGGTGATGATATCTCACCAAAATCAATCAAGCAATTTCATGTTTTTTCTCTCATAATGGTGCAATTGCTCTCTATGTTCATAATTGTTTGAGTACTTGTGATTACTAATGATTATAGGATTGAATGTAGGTCTGGTGTACAGTACTCAGACTGTGGGAGGCCGTACTTTCACACGTGTGAAGCCTTCTTCAAGGATTTGGGCCATTTAGTGAGGTTCAAGCACAGATTTTTGATGGATTTTGATGGTTCAACTTGTGGTAATCTTATGAAATCATAATCTATTGTTTCCCTCATCATTTCAAGTGTTTTAGGATCCTTATTTGCTGTAATTTTTACATGGTATCAGAGCCTTGTGAGGGAGTGATAGAACTGTGATTATAAGTTCATTTGTTGGATTAGAAATCAAATTTGAGTGAAACACTACAAGTGTGAGACCTTTGTGAGTTTCAAGTCAATCAAATCTATTTCTTGTTTGTAGAAGTCACTAGTAAGATGGGATCTGCTGGAGCATACGTCTAGAAGCTAGTGAGAGGTTGAATTCTATAAATTATGCTATTTGGAAGGTTAGAATGGAGTCACTCTTGGTGCTCCAAGACCTTTATGAGTTCTTGATTGAAGATGAAGATGAACCTCTAGGTGCACAGGAGTTAGCTAGATACAAGAAGAGATCTAGGCTTGCACTTCATTGTGTGAAGATGAATGTGAGCAATGATTTGTTGAGAGAAGTATCAGCTTGTACTAATGCTAAAGAGGCTTGGGAGTCTTTAAAATCAATCTATGAGTCTAGCAACACTTCTAGAGTTCTTATGCTTAGAAATCAAATTTTGCAAAGCATGAGGAGAAGTGAGGAGAGTGCACAGGATTATGTACTCAAAATCAAGTCTCTAAATAGGGAGTTGGCTTCCATTGGAGAGAAGATTCATGATGGAGAGCTTGTACAAATTGTCCTTAATGGTCTAGGAGATGACTTTGCAAATTTGGTCCAAAGTTTTGCCATCCAAGACACTTTGCCAACTATAGAAAAACTTCACAGTGTATTAGTGGCTGAAGAGTGTAGGATGCTCCATGCAAAATCTAGGATGAGTTCCTTGTCTTTGCAGGATGGTGATGAGAAAGCCAATTTCTCAGTCAAGGGCAAAAAGAAGACCAATGGAAAGAAGAAGCATTCAAAGGAGGCCAAAGAAGAGGATGATGCATCAAGCTCAAAGGACAAGTCAAAGCAAAAAAGCTTCTTTTGTGGAAGGAAGGGGCATTATGCATCTGAATGCTACAAGAGGCTAAGAGCACAAGTGGAGGAGGACACACAAGGAAACCTTGCAAAGGAGGAGGAGGATGATGAAGTAGATGTATTCTTGATGGCATCTACATCCTCACCAACAAGCAATAGCAATTCAAGAGACAATTGGTGGATCGACAATGGGACTAGCTCCCACATGTCTTGTGAAAAGGACTTTTTCTCAAACTTACACTCTTTCAATGCTGCTAAAAAGTTTGTCTTTACTGCAAACGATGAAGAGTGTAGGATAGATGGTGTTGGTACCATCTCTTTGTGTCTAGAATCCTCAAAATGCATGGATCTAGAAAATGTCCTTTATGTACCATCAATCGCCAAGAACATGCTTAGTGTTGGTTTACTCTTAGAAAGTGGTTTGGATGTCCACTTTAAGCATGGTGTTTGTTTCATCTTGAAGAATGATGTTTGCATTGCAAATGGATTTAAACATGGAAGATTGTTTAAGTTGGAAGCTAGTGTTGCTTTTGAAAGAATGAGCTTGGCAAAGGAGGAGATCACTCAAGAGGAGATCTTGGCAAAGTGTGATCTTGCTTGCATCGAGGAGGAGCATCAAAAGGAGGAAGATCTTGAGGATCAGCCTCAAAGCATGAGAGTTCCAAGGGAGTCCTCAATGACAATGGCCGAGTCATCAAATTGCATGCAAATTGTCCATTCAAGTGTGCATCTTGCAAGGGTGGTGAGCATTGGAGAGTCTACTATCTTTGAATACTTTTTGGAAAGCAGTAGTAGACATGAGGTGACTTGTTTCTTACCTTTAAGATTCATGGTGTTTATTACTTTGTATGACAAGACAATGAAATGGGCTGTTTTGAAATCTACATTTGTTGTTGATAAAGCAATTTCATTGGATAACTATTTTTGTAATAGTTTGAATAGAGTCATAAAAGATGAAAGATCATTTGCTTTGGAAATCTTTGTGTTCACATGCTTTGTGCATGATCATTCCAATGTAAGGACCAAAGATTATCCTATTTCAATGATAGGAATAATGGTAGTGTTTTGCTCTTCAAGTAGAGATTGTAGAATCTACTTGTTTTTGACCAAAGAATTTGTCAATGGTGGAAATGTGATCTTTCAAGAGTGGAAGATTTGTAAACTTGAAGAAGCACCTTTGGATCAACACCTTATTCAATTCATTGATGTTTTGGAGTCAAGTCAAGTGGAGGATCAAGCTCAAGACCCGAGGACTCCAAGAAGAATCTTGAGTATCAAGATGGAGCCATCTAGACTCAATCATATGGATCAAGCAAGACAAGTTGTCTTTGGCAACATTATTTATGCACTTAATATTTTAATTGATGTATCTTCAAGTGCACAAAATGCCTTGGAATCCATGGCTTGGCATGATGTTTAGTTTTGAAGTGTGCTACATGTATATAGACACATTTATGGAACATCTTGTAAGGGATCCTCTAAGAGGTGGTGAAAGATCCTTCATGGATTCCTTTCAATTTGCAAGCCAAGGTAACACTTGGCTTCTCCTAGGTCCATGATCTCGAAATGTTTCAAGATGTCTTCCTTCACTTCAGCAATCAGCTGCTCACTCTTGCAAAGTATCAGAGTGTTGTCCACATACACAGCCACAATGATGATCTGCCCATCTATAACTCTAACATACACATTGAAATCAGCCAACACTGGCTTGACTCCTAATGATTTCAGGGCTTGATCTTTCTTTTTGTACCATTGTCGAGCTGACTGTTTCAGACCGTAGATATTTCTATGCATTTTGCATGCATAATCAGGAAGTGAATTCGAGACAAATCCTGGGAATTGATCCATGTAGACCTCTTTGCCTAACTTGCCATGCAAGGACGTTGTCTTCTCATCGATTTGGCACTCGAATGGGAAGCGACTCAAAACTCTTCGTTTTCGTGTTTATCTTCTGCTCCCTCTATCACTGGTGGCAGGTCATAGTACTGTCTCTCCAGAACTTCATACTGACAGGATCGTCATTGACCATTGTCCTGCTTTCATCAAATTTGACATCTCTCATTGTTTTCACAGTGTTCGTGTCTGGCATGTAGACCTTGTAGTATGACGAGTTGTTGTCATAATCTACCAGAAATCTCTGTTCAACTTTCTCATCAAGCTTCTTTTGAAGCTTATCAGAAATATGTGCATAAGTTGCACAGCCAAAGATTCTGATGCGAGACAGGTTGGGCTTTCTACCCCACCATAACTCGTGTGGTGTCGTGTGAGGGACACCAGACTTCCCTATCCTGTTCTGGATGTATGCGGCTGTAGCTACTGCTTCAGCCCACAGTACCCTTGGAGCCTTCGAGTAGTGTTGTAAAGCCACCTTTACAAGCTTTACTTCCGGCGCCACTGGCGGCAGCATTGTCCTCGGTGCCAGCAGTGCCCCTGCTACTCCCGGCGCCAACGGCACCGGCGCCACTGTGACCAGAATCCAACCGGCGCCAAGTTCCTATGGCTGAAAATCTTTGATTGGTTCTAGCGAAGTCCAGAGAGCTCAGATCGATGTGCAATCACCTCACACGATCTAGGCATGATTAAAGGAAACCTGGGTATCAATAAAATCTAGAGAGAGAAAATGACTTTCTAGAGAGAGAAAATCCTAGAGAGAGAAAAACTACACTTCTTGTTTTGACTGTGAGGGTTTCAAGGGTACTTGTTAATCTACCTAGCCAATTGCTATCTATTCCAAAATTTATCACCTATCTGTGCTAAGGGGGGTGGTACAAGCTACTCCTTCCTAAACTATCTAACGAGGTGTTGACGGTACATCTTGAGGTAAAGAAGATGACGTGGATGGTGGTTCTGGCACATCTCTGAGTTCAACATCAGTGGAATAGTAGCGACACAACCTGCTGCCATTAATGGGCATGTCTAGCAAATTGCCTTGCAGGTCGGCGAGTATCACTGCGCCATTAGGCCGGATCTCTACTACTCTATATGGTCCTTCTCTCTGAAACTTAAGCTTGTCTTTGTGAGCCTTGGCATTGTATAACTATGCCAATTCTCCCTTGATAAGATCCTTGGTTTTGATATTGCGATCATGCCAAGCCTTTCGTTGTTGTTTTTCTATAGCTAGGGCATGAAGCACTAGGAAGAGAGTCTCATGAAGTTGAAGAAGGTTTTCCAATCTCCTCTTGGTTGATTCCTTTGTACTAAGCCATTTTGACAATGGCAACTCTCAGATTTGGAACAACAAACTCAGCATGCATTACGGCATCCTGTTCATACACCATCTGAAATGGGGTTTGTCCAGTACTAACTTTGAATGTGGTTCTGAAAGCCCATAGAGCTGTGTGAAGCTTGTGTTCCCAATCAGACCGAAGGATCTTGTTTGATGATTCTGCCTATCCGTTACAATGCGAGTAATAGGGGGTACTCTCCCTATGGACAACCAGATAAGAGGATTAGTGATAGCCTCGTTTAGGAAATGCGTTCCACGATCACTCACGAGTTCTAATGAGCACCCTTAATGGACTGAGATGTTCTCATACAGGAACTTGGCAGTGGAGTTAGCATCAGCTTTCCTCACCGCCTTGGCTTCCATCCATTTGGTCAAGTAGTCAGTGGTTACAATTATATATCAAGCTTGCAAGCCACGGGCTGCAGGACAAATAGGGCCGACATAGTCAGTGCCCCATTTCTCAAATGACATCTAAGCCAAAATGGGTTGTAACGACATTCTATCCTTTCCCTGGGTTCAGTTGAGAACCGTTGGCACACATCACACCTTTTGACCTGTAGTGAATGTCTCTGAACAACGTGGGCCACCATAGGCCGTGTTGAAGCACTTTTCTACTGGTAGCTTTGGCAACAAAATGCCCTCCTCCTATTCCCTCATGGGCGATGCACACCACTTGGGACACTTCGTGCAATAGGACACAGTGGCGTATAATTCCATCGTTACAAATGTGATACAACTGTCCTAAGTTGCTCATCTCAGGGGGAGGACGTCCCAACATAAGATATCCTAATATGGCAGCCCACTCAGGAACAACGTCGACATGGAATAGTATTGCGTCAGGAAGTTCTCATCAACCCCTCCTACTCTCAAGAACATTTCGGATCCTTGAGAGGTGATCGGCCAGATAGTGTTGTTTTCCCTTGCGAACGATGATTTTAAAGTCGAATTCTTGAAGAAGCAGTAGCCATCGGGTGATCCGTGTGCAAGATTCAACTAGTTTGATCATATTTGCTATATTTCCATATTTGGCATATTGAGGCCAACTTTGTTTTTAGACTTAGAAATTGAATTTTCAAAGTTTCAATTTTCTTTTCACTGCAGATATCTTGCAGCGGTTCCTGGGGTATAGCCTTTAGGCTCATCATAAAAAGTGAAACAAAATTTTGATGGCCCTCGCTAGATTCTTCGTTGGTCGCTCTAATCTCTTGATCGAGGTATTGTCTTCATTGGAAAATGGATCGACAGTTGACCTTTGCTTGGAGAATTGCTCATCTGATGAAATGTCAAATTGAAAACAATCGATCATGGCTAGGGCATCGGTCTAGTTTAACACATCGGTTTGCGAATCATCATGTATGACGATCCTCCTCCAACGACGTCCATCGTCTGATTCTTCGTCAGAGTGGATGGTGGTAGCAGAGCTTGAAACCATGGCTCTTTGGTCGGTCGATTTTGTAATCTAAGTATCAGGGTCGATCTTAACGACTAAATCACGATTCTGCAACATGATACGATTCTGTTCCCAGTCATGAACTGCTTGTGACGTTCGGAGCCACGGTCTACCTAGCAGGACGCTAGAGGATTGGGGAGAATCAGGCATGAAATGAATTTCGACTACCTTGGTATGCACATCATTGGCTATGCCTAAGGGCTTCACACTAGACTGGTCAGCGAGTCTGATTGTAAAAGGAGCTCATACCATGCGAGTAAGACCCTATTCGTGATAAAGCTTGGAGGAAATGATGTTCACTCCGGATCCTCCATCGACTATGGCTGACTCTTTTGGAAATCCACGATGCCTGATTGGGATGGTCACATGTTTGGCATCCTTTTCCCAACCCACACCTACTTGGTAGACTACTTGTAATTTCTCTACTTTTTCATCTGGCACCAAATTTGTAGGGTGCACTTCTAGTTTTTCACTGTCTGGTTCATCTATATAAGTCTTCAATCCTTCCTAAAGGGTTGGATGCCTCTTGAGTAAGGTGTCTAAGGGCATTCTAACATCACTGCTCAGCAGATCGACTAGGACAGCGGTGCGATCTTTTTTCTCTTTCTTGCTACGGAAAGGGACTTCGAAACCAGAATGCTCATTTGCATTCTGTTCGGTCTCACGAATGAACTATAGTAACCTAGGATTCACTAGGGAGCGAGGGGAAGTGGTGGGCTGTTGATCATTAGCACCATCAGGCTGATGTTGATCATGCTCTCAGACTACTTCTCTAGCCTAATCTAGGGCTTGGGCTTCTTTCACCCACTCTTTCATTCTCCTAAAGCTATATTGCTCAACTGTGGGGTTAAGGTACTCTCCTATGTATAAAGAACATGAAGAACCACTAGCAAGACTAGTGGTAGCAGACTTGGATGGCTCTTTTTCTTTTCTCTTTTGGGCTCTCGTTTAGATGAATACTAGCATCGTAGATGCCTTGGGCTCTACTACCACACTCAAAGTTATTGCGGATGGAGTAAGGGAGCCCAATATTAAGTTGTACAGGCTGAATGCTACAATCAAGGGGCAACATGGACTCATATCGTCCATTCCATCGCAAACTGAGTTGTGGCATAAGAGTCTTGGTCACTTGAACTTGGGAAGCCTCAATTTGATGAGAAGATTGGAGATGGTAACAGGATTGCCTACCATAGAAGACCACTTGAGATCGATGAGCTACCTCATCCACCAAAGATGCACAAAGAAGAGCCTCTACTAAACCAACATAGTGCCTAGGGACTGGCACTACTTCAGGTCGTGGGTCTTGTTGGGGGTATTCCCACCATGCGTGTAAATAAATAAAAACCCAATTTGAGTAGAAATAGTTGTGAGGGTCATGGCATCCTACGTGTATAAGCCCATGGCCCCTGAGCACTTGTAAATAAATATTTTTAGCAATAAACTTGACTTTGGGCCATGTAATTAAAATAATATTAGAAGGCAAAAGTTAAGCTTAAGCTAAGTTACTAGGTTTTTGGGATTAGTCAAAAGTCAAATGGTGGTAGGTGGGGTGTGTTTCTTCCTACACCATAGATTCATTTGTGTTATTTGTGGATGGTGTGGATTACAATCCCATCTTTTGCAAGTAGCCAATAGGAAGCAAGGGCGAGGGCAACCCCAAAGATTAAAAGACACCATTTGTAACCCATTTCCATGCTTAATAGAGAGGAGGAGACCCTACTATTTTGAGAGCTCAAGCATCCTCATTTGCTAATCAATCTTGCTTATGCTCTTGTTATGTTTTGCTTGTTGTTTCTAGCTTCCATGTTTTTGCTTTGTGCTAGTTAAGGTTTCTCCATAATCAATGACATTGAGCATTTGAACTAACCTCCATCTCTAACACCCCCCCCCCCCGCCCCCCCCCCCCCCCCCCCCCCCCTCTCTCTCTCTCTCTCTCTCTCTCTCTCTCTCTCTCTCTCTCTCTCCCTCTCGTTCTCTATTCACCCTGTATCAAAATGAATGCACATGGTTAGAGTTAGGGGAAGTAGTGTTAAAGTGGAGTAGAGTTAGAAAAAAGAGTAGAATGCATCTAAATCTAGCAACTTGATATAGTTAGGTACCTATCTAGTGTTCTAGCCCTCTTTGATAGGCGGAAGGGCTACTCACCAACTGAACTACACATTCTACAATCTTATATGTTGTCTCCTGAGAACTTTTCAATCGAAATATGGATTATTTTTTTTTAACGGGGAGAAGAAAAGATAGGAATAAGACTTTTGAGGAATCAACCAGTTGCATAGATTTTTAAAAAACTCCAGTATGTGTGCAAAGGTAGAACTATCCAATTGAGATAAAGGAACTTTCTAAGTGATTATTTTGGATAATTTGGAACTAGAGGAGTTTTGGGGATATTGAGTTGTGAGATATTCATGAATATGGGAAGTAGTGGTAAAGATTAAATCAAGGTTCATTGATTGTTACCAAGTACCATTTTGTTATGGATTGGATCAGAGAAATAAAGCTTTATTTTTAAATTTATGTCCAAAGATGTTTGTATAAGTTAGACTAATCTTGGTTTGTACACTTAGATCTGATGTAGGTTGATGGGTAGAAGAAATTTTATCAGTAAGAGTTAGATGGTTGGAAAACTTGTGATGTGGAATTACTCACTTCAAAGATTTCCCAAATATGTTATTTACTCATGAGAAATAGAGTTTGGTTGTAGTTGAATTGCAAGATTCTCAGTGATTATGTGAGTAACATATGTGGATTATGGCTGCCAGTTGATAGCCTATGTTTATGTATAGGAACATAGTTGGATATGTTGTTGTATGTGCATCTTAATCTTGTGGATCTACTACGTGTTTCCTATGTACTGAGATTATATCGTATACTTAAACTAGTCAAAGTGCATAATGTGTGGAACAGTTACTTGCAGGTTAATGGTTCTTTCTATGGAAAGGATAATTCATTAACTTAATGATGGTTTGGAAGAGGATCTAAATGTGGTGTTATACTAGTCGACAGTTAGACATTCAAGATTTTTGAATCATTTACATTTGAGTTGAGCAAATGGATTACTCTTGTTTAAAACTTGATTGGTTGAATAAGCAGTGCGAAGAGAATTCACCAAGAACTATTTATTTTGATCTATATTGCTTATAAGACACATGATTAGTGAGTCATCTGGATTCATTTATGAGAGTTGTGTGCATAAAATATAGAAGATTCTTGATACATAATATTTCTTGATGGAAAAATCTCCTAATTTATTGATTGTATCCTAGAGAGCTCATATTGGATGACAGAGTCTAACTAATATCAAGCATAACCACTGAATTCAGTTGGAATTCAGCAAAACTTTGTAATATCTAGATGTTGTTCTAGGTAATTGTATAAAGTTTATATTGTTAAAGGTGGATGTTATAATGGTCTTTAGTTCCTTGGTTGATTGTAGAATTTGGAACTCATAATCTGGGTATGAATCGGGTTGGAAGAATATTCTTGGAATCCAATAATTTTCTTTGTGGAAAAGATTCAAAAAAATTTTAATATTTCCTAGGTGTATGTTGTGGATATACTCTAGTATCTTTTAATGATCATATGATTTTGGAATCCTATAGATTATGATTGACGAATCATAAGATTTAGAATCTTATGATTGAGGAATCATAAATGGATACTTAGTGGACATTAGAAGATTATATGAGAATATGATGATTTTTAAGATAGTGTTTAATTCTTGATCAATTGGGAAAGTTAAGGATTTAGATCTGTTATTTGAACTCTAAATTTTTTTACTTTTGTACATACTTGAGATTATGTGAATCTCACCTGTTGGGAAAAAAGAGATTGAGGTCCATTCAAGAATTTTATTTTGGTTTGGACCTTGATGGTCAAGACATCTATTTGTCAACATGTATAGTCCCTTGCTTGAACAAACAATTTGAATATAGCCTGAATAACATGTTTGTTTGTCATAAAGCATTTCAGGTTGCTCTTAGTCTGGGTAATAATCGTTTGCATCATATTGCATATCATATTAAGAAAGCCGGATATATCAGAATGCCTCTTTAAAATATTGGTCTCATTGCCCAGCATGCTCTATCGTGGATGGAAAGACATTTTTGTCCTCATTGTGAAGTTATGCCTACAACTAGCAGACTTCATTTGGTAGACAATTTTTCAAGATTACAAGAGTGTGAAAATCTCATTTCAACAATGTCACGATTCCTAGAAAAGTGAGAATGGGTCAGTGCCCTTTGCCAAAAAAAACCTACATAAGTGCTTTTCCAATTGTCATCCCTCATCATAAGACTTTTGCTGGAGGGGCATAATTGAATTTATTTATAAAATCTACCCTTTCCCAAACCGTGAATATTCTAAACGAAGGAATTATTTCTGCTTTATTCATCATGTCTTTTCCTCTTCCATCTCCTCATCATCAATTCCCTCATAGACATTTCAAAAACTGCATCTCACAATCTCTCTCTCGTACATCACCACACCACTCCATATCACCTTCACCTTGCACACAGCAGGCCATGGCAATTTATGAGCAGCTTGCCCAAATCTTGATGCTTTCTGGAGAAACTCTCAAAGGCTACTGCACGATGTGCCAAGATGGCGGGAGATTGGAATTCCGGTCTTTCTAGTCACCACAAAATGAGATTTTTCTATGCCGGATTACCGCACAAGATCAAGATTGGTATGCCACCCTTTACATTATATACCAGTCCAAAGGAACTCTGTAAGGCAACCGCTATTGTAGAAGCACAGATCTTGCATGCACCATCACAGCCCATATCCAACATTCAAACAATTAGGGATGATAGAGCATCTAATTCACAAGATGCCACAGACAATGCTAGCCAAAATACTAGCAGTCCGGATGATCAGGTGCAAGTTGTCAGTGACACAGATGAGATGTGTAGTCAATCTGATTATCTCCCAGAACCACAAAATGCCAATCGGAAGATCTGACCATTGGACCAGTGCCATTATTGTTTTGGAAAACATCCAACACCTCAATGTCCAGTTCGGAATCCAAGATTACAAAATCAAGCCAATAAGGGAATTCTGGAGATTGGAAATCAATCAACAAAATCCTCATCTATGCCATCTAGCTTGCCATCAGATCGCTCCTTTAAAGGAAAGGGATCGATCTCAGGACTTTCAGAATCTTCTCTAGTGGCTAGGAAAGGTTCGGTGGAAGTATTGTTTATATCAGCGAGCGGATCATCCCAGGCAGGGGAAGTTCAAACGGGCTCACCACTATATTCCATGGAAGGGATTAAAGGAGACCTAATACCAGTGTATGTGCAGCAATTGAGAGGTGACGGAATCTTACACACGGTACGGTGTTTTGGATGTGGAGGTAAACATCGTAGATCAGAATGTCCACACCAAAATGATATGTCCTCCTTTTATCCTTGGTGTAAACAATGCGGCATCAATCACCCATGTCGTGATTCTCCACTAAGAGATCCAAGAAAAGCCGTTATGACTCCTACCTGCTTGAATCGGCAACCTACATATGACCATGCAAATCCACCAACCGAGAACCTGCACTACAAACGCAAACTTCTAGTGCCACCTGGTTACGAAGCAGATGCGGATGCAAGGAATGAGAGAAAGATCCTAAGACAAGTTGACATGACCACATGTACATCACCAACACCTCAAAAGACAGAGGGTAAAATCTATCCAACCAGGAATAGCGGAAGAAGTCAAGAAATTGGCAACAGATGCAATCCAACAGATTTTACCAAGCCTCATTAAACAAATGCTGCCACAACTTCTGGTGGATGAATTACAAAGGGGTCTCACATCAACCACACAACTTGGAGGCAAACTGACTACCAGTCAACGCAACGATCCATCTGTACAACCTCCAAGAGAGCAGTCCATTGAGAAAGGAAAGACTAAGGTGGGAGATTGTCCTCTGATTTCAATGCTAGTCATAACCAAGATCCAACCAAAGTCAGAATATTCCACTCAATATCTGGCCACCACAAAGTTACATCAGGACATCACATTGCTTAGACGGCCAATTTCAGGGAATCCAAGCCCAAAACGGCCAATTGAACAGCAAGAACCAGCACCTACAATGACAAAGCCTTGTCCTAAATCTATGATATTAACTGCTGAGGAAAGTCGTCAGGTTGATGCATACTTCGAATACCTGGACAAACAAGAGCATCAAGCAAGCACATCATATCCACATTATGATTTGAGGGAGTCCATGACATTGGGACCAGTTGCGCCGATCTATGAGGATCCATTATATCAGCAAGATTTATCTTGGGGACCTCCGATGGTATACCTCGACTACCCAATTGTCAATGAACAAGGCTATCTAGAATGGCCACTAGACCCTTATGGGTATTATTGAAAATCTGGCAAGTCCAAGTTCTTGCTTATCGCCATCATCCAATAAAGCCTCAGGTTTTACGTAAGCAAATTTTATCCACGCTTTTTCTAGAACACCCATGTCCCAGCAATAAAAGAACCGACAACAGAGCCCTTCATGACAGTTGCAGCCTAGTGCCGAGGAACCAGCAATACTTTGGGTCGTGGACCCTGTTGTGGGTATTTCCTACACAATAATAAACATGTGGGTCCACCACTTGAAATACTATTGGCCAAGCCTTGCCTAGTGCCACAATACATTGTACAGCTAGAATAATAAGTGCGAGGGCACCGACTTCCTGTGTGTATAAGACCGACCTAGTGACCACACAAATCAGATCAATAGAACTTGAATAAAAGGACTTTGGGCCTTATTAGAATAAATTAATGAAAAAGCCCAAAGCCAAGTTCATAAGGTTCTAAGTTAAAAGGGAATCTCTCAAACTCACATGAATAATGTGAGTTTGGCCCTTTTCCTAATGAACCATTAGATTGAAGTTTATTTAGTTTGAAGGGCTAGGATGCCATTGTAAATAGGCCAATGAGAGCCAAGATGGGCATTTTCCATTGTACACATCTTCTATTTTCCTTAATAAAGCTCTCTTCGTTTTAGCTCTCTCTCTCTCTCTCTCTCTCTCTCTCTCTCTCTCTCTCTCTCTCTCTCTCTCACTCTCTCTCTCCTCTCTCTCTCTCTCTCTCTCTCTCTCTCTCTCTCTCTCTCTCTCTCTCTCTCTCTCTCTCTCTCTCTCTCTCTCTCTCTTTCTCAGGTTGATTGGTGCATAGCTATGGGTAGGCGCTCGAGCCCCCATAGCCCCAACCATCCTTGGTGATCTCTCTCTCTCTCTCTCTCTCTCTCTCTCATCAATTGATGGAGTATAGGCAAAGTTTGGGTCAAGCTATCTTTGGCACGTGTGAAACACTCCAAGAATCAACCTCTCATCAATTGATGGAGTATAGGCAAAGTTTGGGTCAAGCTATCTTTGAAATGTGTGAAACACTCCAAGAGTCCACAAATCACTCAAATACAATCCAATTGTATGAAAGAAAGTGGATATGACCTGAGAATGATGGCTAGATCTCAAAAAGATGGAATTGGCAAGCCTAGACTTGTGATTTTTTATCAAATAGGCATAATAGAGACAAAGATAGATGTGTCCAACCACGTTGGTGCCCTACCCACTTTGATTCAATTGATTATAACTTTTTATTGGAAGATCCAATCACTATGAAATCAATGCTACACAAACTGGGCTCTAATAGCTTTGAAACTAGCTATCAAGCACCAAATTTGGATTTCACATGGAAGAGAACCACCAAAGTGAATTGCCATGTCCTTCACACATGTCTGAGTAGGGAAGTCCATACAATGTCAAAAATGATTCAATCTTTATGATGATGAACCCTCTTGATGAACCTTCAAATTTGCTTGAGATAGCATGGGAGATGCAATCAACACTCTCTATATCTTGATTTTCATGAAATTTTTGAAACTATGGATGAAACATGCATCAAAATCTTAGGTAGGCTCTGATACCATGTGAAATTTCACATGTGTGGAAATGCCCTAATGTGTGTGAATGATCTCCTAAGTCAAGCTTATGCACTTTAATCAACAGTAGACTGAAATCCAAGATCTACATCAAAATCTATGGCAAAGAGGCAAAGATAGATGCATAGATTGATATCCAAAGTAGTTTCACATGTAAGAGAAGTACTTCATGAAAAAAATGAAGTCCCAACAAGCTCATCTCTGATGGGGCAAGGGAGATAGACGAACGTGAATGGAGAAGAGAGCAGGAATATTTCGGAACAGCTCTCCCGTTGTAATCAACTGCTAAATGCAAAAACAGTCTAATAGGCAGCTTATGCTAAATGTAATCACAGCTTTATGTGTTCTAATTGCCCAACAAGATTTTAAGAAATTAATTCATACTTTGAAACAAGAGTACAGTCCACCGAAGAGATTAGATATGGTTTGTATGTGGTACTACTGAAATCAGATTCAATGTAAAGAATAGTTTTGAAATAAATAGAAGAGCAATATGATAACGCGAGTTCCTCAGGCGTCAAAGACATCCATCGTCTAATCAGAAACTGAGGAGTTGTAGACATTCGTTTTTAGATTAGAGTGAGTAAACAAGCACGATCAAACAACAATGAAAGTGCGTTCAATCACAACAAGCATTCATCTACGTTGTACACAGATAAAAGCAAGCTACTGCAAGCACAATACAAAATAATAATTACAACAAAAAATGATGACATAATTGGGAGGCTCAAATAATGTGTCTCATGGATGGACCAACTCGTAATCTGTGTTGAATTTCACACGTGTGGACTGTCCACTACATGTACTTGTGATCTCCTAAGGTGTATAGATGCACCAAGATTAAGACTAGATTGAGATTCAAGATCAATTTTAGATCCTATGGCAAAAGCACACTACATGCATTCAATCACTTCCATCTTCCTTCTTCCTTGTTTCCAAGGGAATATGGACAAAGCATAAGCATCCAAAAACTCTAAGGTGATCAACCTTAGGCTTCTTCAAAAATAAGATTTCATATGGTGACTTTCCTCCAAGAGCTATATGTGGGAGCCTATTGCAAAGATAATTTGCACAATTAATGGCTTCTCCCCAAAAATCTTTCGGCAAAGATGCCTCAATTCTCATAGATTTTGCACATTCACATAGAGATCTATTCTTTCTCTCGGCCACTCCATTTTGAGATGGAGAGTAGGCACAAGAAAACTCTCTTTTAATGCCTTCAAGCTCACAAAAATCTTGAAATTTATTGGAGATATATTCACCACCTCCATCACTTCTAAGAGCTTTAATCTTGAATGAGAATTGCTTCTCTACATAAGCTTTGAAAATAAGGAAATGATCAAACACCATAGATTTTGAAGCAAGAAGATATATCCAAGTGAATCTTGTGTAATCATCAAAGAAAGTAACAAAACAAGTGGCTCCTCCCTTGCTTGTAGTTGATGAGAAATGCACATCCGAGTGGATTAACTCCAAAGGATGCTTGCTTTTGATACAAGATCTTGTAAATGGCTTTTTGTGAGATTTAGCAATAGCACAAGCCTCACAAGGCTTGATCTTCTAGGAGAGTGACTTTGGCAAGCCAATAGCTTTGGCTTCTTTGATCATAGAGAGCATGGATTTGTAGTTGGGATGTCCCAACCTCCTATGTCATAATTCCTCCATAGAGAGCTTGTTCACGAGCAACATTACAAGCATTCACATACTCATTTGGATCTAGTTTATAGATGCCACCAAATCTAGATCCTAATGCAAGTATCTCATCATTCTTCCTGATAGTGCAAGTATCAACATTGAATTTTACATCAAGGCCATTATCAAGCAATCGGCCAGCACTAATAAGATTCTTGGTAAGCTTAGATACATAAAGAAATTTAGAGAGAGAAAGAACTTTAGAGGATGCAAGCTTCAAGGGAATGTTCTCTATGCCTTCAATAGGACATTCAAAATCATTTGCAGTGTATATTGATTTCTTGACTCCATCATAAGGTGCAATAGAAGAGAAAGAGTCCTTGGAGCTACACATATGTGAAGAGGCTCCACTATCAATATATCATAGGCCGTCCTTCTTGAAAGGAGTAGATGAGAAACTAGAGACCATAAGAGATCCTCTCCATCACTTGCAATAGTGTCTTCCTTCTCATTGGTAATATTGGCTTGCTTGAGTTGATTCTTCTTTTTGAAGGAATTGGTGGCATAATGACCTTTCTTGCCACAATAAAATCACTTGATCTTCTTCTTCTTGAGCTTGGATGATGAAGCATTAGAGGAACCATCTTCCTCCTCATCTTTGGTCTTTGGATTTGACTTTGTCCTTGCTTGAGTATTGTTGATGTTGGTTCTTGCTCCTCCCTTTGTGCTTATCCTTGGCAAAGAGAGCTTTGCCATCATTATGAGTGAGAGAAAGCTTGTCCATCCCTCAAGAGCTTGTACTCTTGTCTTGATTCTTCTGAAATTAGCACACTTTGGAGAGCCTCCAAACTTGGTAGCTCCTCCTTAATGGCATAGGATTGGCCAGGTTATTAAATTCACTTCTCAAGCCATTGAGAATGACTTGAACTAGCTCATTTTGATTGATGGAATCTCCAATGGCAAGCAAGCTCTCTATGAATATCTTATACTCTCAAAACATAACTAGATGCACTTCATCACCTCTTTTGGATACTTTGAAAGATTTGATTCCTAGAGTGAGAAAGCCTAGAGGTATTCTTAGCCTCATAGATAGTCTTGAGTCAATTCCCCCTCCCCCCCCCAAAGCTCTTTGGTTGTGTACAAAGTACCTATCTCCCTCAATATCTCATAGAGACAGTCATCTTAATGTAGTGGAGAGCCATCCTAGCTCTCTTTTTGTATTTTTTGAACCTCTTGAAGAACTTTTGGTCTTCTTCAAGGCCATGAACTATGTCCATCACGTCTTGAAGGATCAAGTGGATCATCCTCATTTTTTCAAATTGATAGTTTGAAGTGGGTCAATCTTTCACTTGGATCCAACAAGGATGAACCCATTGAAGACATTTGAAGTGAAGAAAACTCAAATGATGAACAATAAATGTTGTTACACACTTTCAATAGGATCCAATAATTGAGTACTATCTCCTCCTAATAAAGATCTTGCAACTATTTGTGAATTGATTCTCACTAGCTACTCAAATCTCTCTAAAACAAGATCTATTTTACATCAAATGATGGAGTATAGGCAAAGTTAGGATCTCACACTCTAGCCGTGTGAAATACACTAAGAGACCAAATTTACTCAAATACAATGATATTGCATGAAACAAAATGGCTAAGATCTCAAAACAGTGCCTAGATCACATATAGATGAGATTGGCAAGCATACAATTGTGATTTTGGATCAACCAAGCAATCTCTTGACCAAACCAAATGTGTCCACCCAGGTCTAGGTGCCCTACCTAACCCTCTTCAAAAGCTTATAACTTTTGATTGGCTCAACCAAATGGAATGAAACGGATTGCAACAGAAACTAGACAAAAATAGCTTCAAAACAAGCTATCAAACAAGATAAATGGATCAAACATGAGAGAGAACTTCCAAACTGAAATTGATGTTCCTCACACGTGTCTGAGCACCTGATTCCGTACAGTACTAGGTTAGACCCAATCAATGTCCTTTTGATCTCTTCTGATCCAAGATAGCTAGGAAAATGGGCCTTGACAACTTCTAGCTCAAGATGATGAATATTTTAACTTAGATGGATCAAATGCATGGTAACCTTAGGTAGCTCTGATACCATGTTGAATTTCACACAGTGTGACTGTCCACTACATGTACTTGTGATCTCCTAAGGTGTGTAGATGCACCAAGATCAAGATAGATTGAGATTCAAGATCAATCT
>MU833183.1:0-59870 GCA_029204225.1 Diphasiastrum complanatum
CATCCGTCTATCCACAGAACTGATGTTGGAGCAAATGACAAAATTACACAAACATTAGATGGAGCAACTTACGGCGTAGTTTGACCAGAAACTGAAAGCCTTACAGGTAGCTGTAGCAGTAACGCCACATCAAACCGGAACCAAACTGGCTATAGTATCCGTATGGGAGATGTATTGGTGTTTAGTGTGCACAGCAAAACCATACAACAAATGAGTGTCGAGTCCTAAAACAAAATCTGAGACTGACACATAGATTTTGCCATTTGTGCAATCCAAACATCGCACGATACGACATTTTGTTTGGTTAACCCCCGGATTGTTCAACAGAAGAGGAAGTCCTTATCAGACTTCTTATCCATATCATCAAGGGGCACCAAATGCGGCACCGAGGTACGACGCACCAAATCAACAACACAGCAAAATGGCCTTACCTGCACCACCAAGGCCAGCCAATCAACAAGTGGCCCCATGTAAACCTGACAGCAGCAGAACCAGAGATGCAAATGCCACCTCAACCTGAACAGCAACAATGGTACGGACCAGATGAACCATTTATGGATCCTGCCATAAATGAATATGTTACAGCCTATGCAGCTCACACTTAGCGTCAAGGTGGAAGAAACTACGGCTGTCTACGGATGCGACGAAGGACACAGAATTGCGGAATGTCCCTACAATATACATCCTTCTGTCGAGAATGTGGTTATGGACACTGTTTCCAAGAATTGTCCATTGAGACTTGAAACTAGTGCACCTCTCAACTTCATTGCGATACAACAACCAGTAGTTCCAACAGGGATGCCATCGAGAAGACAACAATTCCAACGCTCCTGTGTTAGCCATCACATGAGCACAAAAGAGGAAGGAAGTGGCTCCCTCACCACCACCCTTGGGTCACTGACGACCAACCCTCAACTTCAGCGCCATATGTGAATTTGGAGGGAAGAAAGAAGACAGTACCAGAAAAATAAGACACTGGGTACATAAAGCACAAGCGGAGGAAAA
The DNA here is from genome assembly GCA_029204225.1 of Diphasiastrum complanatum. Taxonomy (NCBI): domain Eukaryota; kingdom Viridiplantae; phylum Streptophyta; class Lycopodiopsida; order Lycopodiales; family Lycopodiaceae; genus Diphasiastrum; species Diphasiastrum complanatum. The sequence continues at coordinate 1,006 of MU833183.1, forward strand.
AGAGCAGGAAAGGGATAATCCCATGGAACCTCTAGCTAGCGGCGAACGAGAATCGCAAGCAGACTCACCACTGCGCACTGATCAGAATGATCGGTTGCACCAACATGAACCACCTTTTCACATAGTGGAGCCCGAGGAACCATGCATTGAAAGGCTCACACTTTTAATGGCAAGCCGTGTTAGTTTACCACTCGGAGAACTACTGCGGATTGCACCACAAGCAAAAAGCCTTCTTGCTGAATGAGGAGCCAGTAGTGCCTGAGTTCATATATTGTACGATCTATGAAGAAACAAGTAACGTCCTCCACATCAGAGCAGCATGGGAAAGTGAGGACCACAACATCACTTTGCCAATCAAACATAAGAGATACGAGGACGAGGCAGCAGTAGTAGATGGAGGATCGGGTGTTAATTTGACCTCCACTACTTTATATGAAAAATGGGATTCGCAAGGATTGAAGCCAACAAGATTCGCCATCAAGCTAGCAAATAAATCCTGTGTGAAACCAAAAGGTGTAGTTGCTAATACACTGTAAAAATAGCAGGCATGCAGTTTGTGATCACTTTTGTAGTCATGGATATACCTGAATCTCCAACTGCATATCGTATGTTACTGGGAAGACCATGGTTGAGGACTGTGCAAGTAGTACACAACTGGGGTATGGGAAAACTCACCTTCGAGAACAGAGAGGAGGCTGTAAAGGTTGATCCAACCACATGGGCGGTGAAACCTATTGCACCCAAAGTTGATGACGGATCATCCACGACAGATCACACAATGCCCAACGCCAGCCAAGGGAGGTCACTATGATTCAGAGACGGATGTCGTGAGATGGACAGATGCATTAGTAACTATTGACTACCGGGCATGTCAATATGAATCGGATCCTGAAACCAGTACATCTTCACCCAAGTGTTACACTATGGACACACCAATCACATTTGGGGTGAATATGATAAACGTAGCATGGCTGTCAGCGGAACCTATTGAGAACCTAGTGGACGATGATTTAGTCCCTTGGCAACATGATCTAACCTATAATAAGGAGATTGAGCTGATTGATAAGCAGGTCCTACACCAGATAGACCCATATTGTTACAGAATCAAGACATTACCAGCTCAACCACCGCAAAAGTCTGCTATGGCGAAAGTCTCAAGGATCGATCCACCCAAGGCACCTGCGAATAAGAAGAATCAGTTGAAGCAACGCTACAACCAGGTGATCCAATGGAATGCGATAGCTACAGTGGATGTTGATATTTGCAACCACGAGGCGAATGTCACGACAATTCCGATGAAAGACAACAAGGACGAATCCACCAAAATGACAAGAAAGGGCAAAAATAAGGTGTTGGATTCCTTGAAGTCAATCAAGATGGACTTAGATACAATGTCATCTTCTACACAGGTGACTGGAAATCAAAAGATGACCAGCCGGGCTAATATCAATATGCTGAAGGAGGAATCTCAACAAGCTCCAGTTCACGAGATGCTTGAAACTTTCAAAAATTATACCTTGGATGACGTGGTAATTATGATGGCGCAAGCCCAGAGAGAACCTGATCAAAGTCAGACACCAGTGGAACAAGTCTTTGAGGGACTTGTGCGAACACAGTCAATGAACCTTGCCGAGCCAGGTGAAGAAGAAAAGATAGTGCATGTGGGAGAGCAGTTAACGCCCACACACTTCAAGAGACTACGATCATTGTTGGTGGAGTATAAGGACTGTTTTGCCTGGAGTTAAAGTGATCTTAAAGACATTCCACCAACAGTAGTCCAGCACACCATACCCTTGGTGGACGGAGCAGTCCCCAAGGTAAGCCGTTACTACCGCTGCAGCCCAAATTATATAGAGCTGATCAAGTAGGAGTTGCAAAAGTTGATGGATGCAAATTTTTATTTATGAAATTGAGCACACGGAATGGGTATCGTCGACAGTTATAGTGCCTAAGAAAAACGGCAAAATGCGGATTTGTGTGAATCTAAAGGCGCTAAATGCAGTCACCAAAAAGGACCATTTTTCTTTACCATTTACGGAAAGTGTCTTTGACAGAGTAACTGGCGCCGAAGCCTACAATTTTCTAGACGGCTTCAGCGGCTACAACCAGTTGAAGATAGTCTCCCAAGACCAACACAAGACAACATTTTCCACGGAATGGGGAACATATGCCTATAAAGTGATGCCATTCAGACTTTGCAATGCCCAAGCACCTTCCAACAAGTCATGCAGGCAACATTCAAAGAACATTTGCAAAAATTCTGGAAATTTTCTTGGACGATCTGTGTGTGCATGGACCAGACTCAAAACACTTATCCAATTTGGAGAAAGTGCTACAAAAATGCCGCGACTTTCAGATCTCCTTGAATCCAGAAAAATGTCAATTTTGGGTGACACATGGCATGATTCTCAGCCATATAGTATCAAGACACGGGATCGTCACAGGCCTATCAAAGATCAGGATCATTGTTGATCTACCACCATCGGGAATGATCTGCGGAGTCTACATCTTTATGGGTCATGCTAACTATATAGGATCTTCATTCTTGATTTTGTGGAGTTAGTCTGACCAATTTACAAACTCACAACGGATCTACATTGGAACGAGGAAGCCATAAAGGCTTTCCAAAAGCTTAAAGATGCATTGGTTTCAGCGCCAATCTTACGCCTACCCAAATGGATTGAGTTTCATGTGCATACGGACACATCGAAGTATGCAGTTGGAGCAGTCTTAACCAGGTGAACACAAAAAAGATTTTCCAATCTGATTGCAAGTCGACGGCTCAGTGATATAGAAATGAATTATTCGACCACAGAGCGGGAAGAACTGACAATGTTCTATGCGGTTAAGAAATTTTGGCACTACCTGATGGCCACACATTTTGCTTTTTATATGGACCATCAACCCTTGCTCTATCTCGTTAACAAAATTTGCAACACCGGGATAATCACCAGATGGCTACTTCTGTTGTTGGAGTTTGATTTTCGGATAGTAGTTCGCAAGGGAAAACAACACTACATGGCAGATCACGTGTCACGAATCAAGGGGAAGGAGGTTGCGACCCAACCCAACGATGAGCTGGCCGATGCTGTCTTATTTTACGTGGACACTGTACCAAAATGGGCTGCCGACATTGTTGAATATCTAATGCGGGCCAACCGGACCAATCACTACCAAAGGCGGAACAGCATAAATTGATCTTGAAGGTGAGACCTTTTCAGTTGATTGCCGACCAGTTGTATCGAAGAGGACCAGACGGAATTCTTTGGTGGTGTATTCTCCCTCATGAGGCCACCCAGATCATTTCGCTTTCACATGAAGACATGGGTAGAGGCCGTTTTGCATCCGACATTACAGTTTGCAAGATCCTGCAATCAGGATGTTGGTGGCCAACAATTCATAAGGATACGGAGGAATATTTGAGAAAGTGCGGTGTGTTCCAAAGGGCGAGGAGACCAACGAGATTGAATTATGACCTACTGCACCCGGTCTTAGCCCAAGCACCATTCGAAAAGTAAGGATTGGATTATATCGGTCCAATTCACCCTACAACAAGAAGTTCCCAGGCTCGATAGATAATCGTAGCCGCAGACTATTTCACCAAGTGGGTGGAAGCCAAGGTAGTAAGAGTAGCTGATGCTAGGACCACTGCCAAGTTCCTTATAAAAATGTCATTGTGCGCTTCGGATGGCCGGTGGAGCTAGTCAGCGATCGGGGAAGTCATTTCATCAATGAGACCATCAAGGTCCTGTTGGAGGAATTCTTCGTGGTCCATAGAACCCGTACGTCTTATTATCCTCATGGTAATGGGAAAGCAGAATCATCCAATAAGATCTTGTGTAGCATACTCACGAAAACAGTTGAAGCTAGCAGATCAGATTGGGAACACAAGTTGCATGCTGCTCTGTGGGCATTCAGGACAACATATAAGGGAAGCACTGATCAAACACCTTTCCAATTGGTATATGGTCAGGATGTTGTAATGCCAGTAGAGTTTCTAGTTTCTTCATTAAGGATTGCTACAACGCAACGCCCGAATGAATCCATATCTCTACAACTACGCCACGAAGCTCTGCATAAACTCTGTGAAACATGCTTACTAGTTGTACATGCACTGGCAGCAGAAAAGGAAAGACGCAAAGCATGGCACGATTGCAGGTTACAAAAGAAGGATCTTCGCTCCGAAGATCTGGTCCTGATGTATAAAACCAAGGCGATCAAGGGAAAATTAAAATTCACAGGCGAAGGTCCTTATCGGGTCAAGGAAATTCTTAATCATGGGGCCGTGAATTTAGAGAAGCTAGATGGGACACCATTCGATACACCATCAACGGTAGCCAGTTGCACAAATACTGGCCACCACAGTGAGATAGATCCAGATTGGTGGTGGCACATTACGAAAAGCTATTATGATAGACCATCATCACTAGATCTAGGAAGATCAAGCCAAATCAAGCTAGATCCATCAAGATTCGGCCGGATGTGGCAAGATCAGGAAAATTCATCAGGATCCATGAATGATCCAGATCCAGAAGAGATAAAAAAGAAAGCAAATCATCAGGTATGCCAATTTGTAGATCAGAGACCTCGATATCAGTAACTATGGCAAATTAAGGACAAAATTCACCAAAAACTGATGGATCTATTACCAGATGTCCATCATAACCTCCAAAGAACTACCAACAGTCAGATGTAGCATGGATGAAACTGAGTATTAATTTGCAAAAGTTAAAAAATCAAAAATCTCAAGATCTCATCCAAAAACACTCTAAAAGAGCACTTTTTTCATGATTTTTGGAAATCCCCTAGAAGATAGCTCTTGAAACTTGGACAGTCACTAGATCTGACCCAGATGCATCCATAAAAATCTCTGCGAGAGTTTTTGATGGAGGAATCATCATTTTTTAGTGTGTGCGGGGGTTCCCAAAAGCTAAATCTTTAGAACCCTCATAGAGCATCAAGATCATCCTACCAACCCTCGCAAGGTGCCTAATTAAAACCAGAGCAGTGAAATTAGCTAGCCTACATGGTCTGATCTTGACAATCCAACCACAGAAACAAGTTGTGCAAGAGATCACTTCCTACGAGAGTTGAACCCTCGCAAACAGTCTGGACTCTCGCAGAACCTTCACATGGCAGTCAAATTACCTTTTGAACTCTCGTAGACTTCCTTGAGCTTAGAATTGTGTGAAGAAGGTTCCTGCCAAAATTTGGGTGGAACTGAGCAAGGTAAAGTGGATTTCACCTAATACGCACTCTAAATTCTGCTATATAAGGGTTGAATTCGAGTCATTTGTCACCTTTGCTGGCAAAGTCCTGTTCAAATTTACACTGAAATTTCCAAGTTGTCTGTTTGTGAGCAAACTTCCTACAAGTTATCATCTACTCATATTGAACACAGATCTGCGCTCTGAACTACAATTCTTGCCATCCAACACTCGTTATTCACAATTTTTTGTCATTCCCACACCTTTTTACCTTTTCCACCAATTTTTCTACTTATTCGTCCTTTAATTATCATTGTCAACATGGCCTCCTCATCATCTGAAGGCTCTGGAGCCAAGCAGGTGATCCAGCGTGAAATTCCCAAGGCCACACACATTTGGCCCTTACCCTCTAACGCTTTGATTCAACCATGGCTTCAGACAGCCGACCCACTTCTTGAGGCAATGGGATTTTTTCCGACGCTTTTCCATTCTGAGATTAACATGGGCCTCGCCCTTCATGCTTACGCCACCTGGGAAGCGTCGAAGACACGCTTTCACTTCTTGTATCAAGGTACCACCACACGTACAAGGTCAAGATTAACGCAAACTCGATGGTCACCATTGGCATTATGTCCGGTGACCGTCAGCCCATCTCCCATCGTCAGGCCAAAACCCTGATCAAACCTTTTGTCACCTAATGCACCAGAAATCCCAATCCAGACTAACAATGGTTACCTGATAGATACTATCACGGAACCCGTCATTCAGGTGGTTGTGCATCTAATGAATAACTTTCTGGTTATTTCAACATTTCGCAAGGACAGAATCCAGTCCAAGTTGTTGAGTCAGATAGTGGAATCTTTCTGGGATTCCCTGGCCCCTCATTTGTGCCCTACGACTGGCATAGCTTCCTCATTCGCGAACTAACCACCTCCATCAAACCCAACAACCGTGACCATATTGCAGCAGGCCCCGTGTTGTGTAACTTTGCCTTCCCACTTCTCGAGGCAAAAGTGCGCGGCTTCCACTGCTCATCTCTTTTGTCTTCCATCGTGCCGCACACTAACCTCTATCCGCCATTTCAAGCATCCACCTCCTCCCAACTTGTAGTTACTGACACAACGACCATCAAATTAATGCATGGCGTGGCCTCTTCATCTTATCAAAGTATCCTCACGAGTCATCAAGAGGCGGCTGACAAATATCGTTCTCAGCTCAGACAATAAAGGGCAAGGAGCTGCAAGCATTACCCGCCCTCCAACCACAACTGGAGTGGCGTCAGCAACTGTTTGAACAAGACCGTGCGGCCATTAGGGCCTATGTGACAAGTCCGCAACAATTGCGGGTGAACGCGCACTTCCTGCCATGAACACGGTGACCCAAATGGGCGGAATGCGGCACCCCTTTGGACAAAATGACAATCTAAAATTTCAATTAGCCGATCATTCCATCAGAGTACGGTTGGGCTACGGATGTAGATGCCAGAAGGGCTCTCACCCTATTCGCCAATAACTACTTCAACTGCCCTGATCCAACAGTTCACGTGGCAGCCTATACGCCCGGGACTTAGAGCATTTAATGGGGATTGAAACAAAATGGGACAATTTCCTCCCCCCCAATATTCTTTGATCCGAATAAGGCGCTAGCTTCCGACAAAGTCGAAGATTAGCTGCCAGTCGCTCGTGTGTATTACCGAGCTGCCCTTCTTGGCGATCCATGGACACGCAGATTCCAAGCATGGGTCGACCAAGACTGGCTGACAGGAGTCCACAAGTCCCTTCACACGCCCAAGGACTTGAAGAAACTAGACCGCCTGAACTTTATGGAAGACGTCACGACCTACCTGATCCAACAGAGGCGAGCCAAGAAGACTCTCTATTGAACCGGCAGAGTGCCGAGGGACTGACACTACTTCAGGCCGTGGATCCTATTGGGGGTATTCCTAACGAATTATAAATAAATAAAATCGACCAATAAAATGTGTTGCGAGGGCATGGCATCCTGCGCGTATAAGCCCATGGCCCAATGAGCACGCAAACTTAAGTTGTAAATAAAATAAAATAGACTTGGGCCTTTGAATTAAAATAAAACTAGAGGCCCAAAGTCATTTTTAAACTTAAAGATTACTTTTTAGAGTTGGGTCCAAATTGGGACTCACATGAATCTTGTGAATTTCAATGTACTTTTTGTGGACCTTTGGATCAAGTTGGGTCCAAGCTGAATGGATAGGATCAATGTAAGTATTAGCCAATAGGATTTGGGGCAAGGGCCTTCCCCATTTTATAAAAAGGCACCATTTGTATGCTTAATAGAGAGGAGGAGACTCTATCATTTTGAGATCTCAAGCATCCTCGTTTGCTAATCACTCTTGCTTATGCTATTGTTGTGCTTTGCTTGTTCTTTCCATTTTCCATGCTTTCTTGTTTATGCTAGTTAAGGTTTTTTCCATAAGCAATAAAATTGAGCATTTGAGCTAACCTCTATCTCATCTCTCTCTCTTTCTCTCTTCTCCCTCTTCTCCATCTCCCTCTTCTCCAACATTCAAGATGAAATTAGTTTAGGGAGAGTAGAGTTAGTGTGAGTAGTGTTAGTGGAGGTAGAGAGTTAGATGCAAAGTAGGGAACTAACTAAAAATAGCATCTATGCATAGTTAGATGTCTATCCAGTGAACTAACCCTTGTGGATAGGCGGGAGGGCTATACTATGCAAGATCTTCGAACCTACAATAATAAAAGGACTTCATATCTTATACAAATTTGATTAGCTGTAATCTTCAACCCTCAAAAACAGAAAATTCTTATGCATGATGGATTCTTAAAAATACTAAGCACTCATGGATGGACTTAAAAATAAATAGACCTGAGAATGAAATTGTTAGTATTAACAAACCTTGACGATGGTTTTCTCCTATTTCTTTTAAGATTCTAGTGACACACATTGTGTATGATAATGGGTGTATGTCGGCCCATGAAAAGTATAAAATGGCTCATCCTTTAGTCTCTCATTTAGGCATCTCATAATAAAGAGAGATCCATAATGTGTGTGTGTGTGTGTGTGTGTGTGTGTGTGTGTGTGTGTGTGTGAGAGAGAGAGAGAGAGAGAGAGAGAGAGAGAGAGAGAGAGAGAGAGAGAGAGAGAGAGAGAGAGAGAGAGAGCCATGATGATAGACAAAGGGGGTTTTGCAGATTTTCATTGATCCCTACTTGCCCTAAAACGTATTTGATGGACTCATAAAAGGCACTTGAAGTGAGGTTGGAAGGCATATAAACATTAGAGGAATTCTGAATCCAAAAAAGACCCTTTAGGAAATGTCACATAAATTGACAAAGTTTATTAATGTAAATTACCAAAATAAATTCATTCTCTGCCGAAATTCTTTTTCATTTCAGCCTGCACTATTTTCGATGCTTAACCATTTGTAGTTCATTGAAAATAGCATAACTTTTTAACTGCAACAATTCTAATGAGCTACGTTACGTAGATTTCAAATTTGAGTGTTTTGATTGGTCCATGTGTAAGTAAAATTTGAGAAAAAAAATAAAAAGAATCTTTACAAAGTATTTTTTTTTGGATTTAGAACTCCTCTATGTTGATTTTGGAGAGAGAACACTTGCTTTTAGAAACTTATGGAAATAGAATAGAGGCCAAAGGTATATAGATTCAATAATGTGAGAGACCACATTGTCCCCCATGGTACAGTCATCGCCTTTTGGGCATTTCTTTTGGTATTCATCCATTTTCTTCCTAGCGCACTCACTGGTTTCTTCGCTCATATTTTGAAAGTTAGCCAACTGGGACCCTCATTTTTTGTCCTTTTACTCCTGGGTTTTAATTGTCTGCCACATCCTCTCAGCTCTGCCGGTCTTTTTCTCTTCCCTTTTCGTTGCCACCCGAGCCTTGCCTAACTCTCTTGCTAAGGCTCTTCACCGCTTTCTCTGGGCAGGGAAGCGTCCTCTTCTTTCTTGGTTTGTGTGTACGGCCGCTACTATGGATGGCGGCCTTGGCATTCCCGACCCTGCTATCAAGAACCGTTCTCTGGTCCTCCGTAGACTCTCGGCCCTTGCTCTCCCCTGTCAGCATTGGCATGCTCTCCTACTTACTTTTGTGGCTTCTTCGACGACAGTTCCGGCTCTGCTAAAACCTCCCCCCACTCTTGCGGGTATATTGGCCTTTGGTTGTTCCTTTAAGTTCAAAGGTTCTTTTGTTATGACCAATCTGGCCCACCTTTTGCTTCTTCTTCGCTCCTTCCTCTCCTGGAGAGATGTCTCCACTCTCCCTTCCTTTGAATCCATCTGGACCTCTTCTCTTTTTCCTCCAAATGCACAACTCCTCTTCTGCTCTCACCCTCGCCTTTCTGTATCTTTAGCCACTAAAGGCCTTTCTTCCCTTGCTCAGTTGGTCCATATCCCTCCTTGCCAAGTCCTTCCTTCCTCTACCCTCTCTTTATCGGAAAGCAGGCTACTTTTTGTGCCATCCCGCTTCATATTTCCCGCGTCCCGCCTGCGGACCTTTTCGGTTGGAACCCGTCCCTTTCCCCCTCCCTCTTCTCTTATTCTTCCTTGCATTGTCGTCAGTTTCTCTCTCTTTTCTCGGATTACTTGAACCACCTGTGGTCGACCTCTGACTCTCCGCCTGTTTGGTGCTCCCGTCTCCAAACTGCCCGCTCTCTGCCAGTAGGGAAGCTACGGTACCTTGCCTATCGTATCCTTACCAAATCCCTTCCTTTGTTGTACAAGTGGCCTTTCCTTGATGATCGCCTTTGTCCACTCTGACAGCTGGCTGAAGAAACGGTGGAGCACTTATTCCTTCACTGTTATCGGCAGGTTTGGTTGAATTTGAGCCACATTTTCTCACGGTGGGGCCTCACCTTTTCTCTGGACATGGCTACTATCTTGCTGGCGGATTCGGTTTTGACAGATTCTACTACTCTTACCCTTTGGCATGTGTGCAGGCTAGCGGTCTTGTGGAGGATTTGGCTACCCAGGAATCTTTAGGTTTTTGAGGGGGAAGCCCCCTCTTTGTCTGCCACGGCTTGTATTCGGCTAGTTATGTACTTTTTGCATTCCACTTAAAGTTGTTTTTCAAAGTGCGTGGTATGCTAGAGTATTTGCTTTTTGAGATTCTGACAGCTCTGTAAGCTACAGTAGTTTTCGGCCATGGAAGCCGTTGTCTATTTTTTGTACATTTGTGAATATCTAATAGTTAAGCTTTCAAAAAAAAAATAATGTGAGAGACATAAGGGGAGGGAGAGAGAGAGAGATAAGCATAGAACTCGTCAAAATTTATTCGCACGCAACAGGCGCGCCACAATCCCAAGCAACGCAGGTGGCGCCGAGCAGCCTTGTTCGGGGCAAGGGGGTGGGGGCTGCATGAGTGGCGCCAAGCAGCCACAGGCAAGGCGCGAGACAGGTGGCGCGAGGCACCAGCACACCCAAGGGCACACACACATAAAGTTTTGGGAGAAATTGGCTATATTTTGCCTCTAGGAAATCTCAATAAATGAGATTATGGGCAGCACGTGGCGAGGAGCGGCCAAGGAGCGGATCACCTCTGGGACACGCGCGATAACGCACTGGGGCTGGCGTGATCCTATCCCGATGAGCATATATATATATATATATATAGAGAGAGAGAGAGACACACACACACACACACACAGAGACAGAGAGAGAGAGAGAGAGAGAGAACGCTTTTTATAACTACATATCTTTATTATGATGCGTAACGGACGAGGCACAGCCCTCTTATATATACGGGAACTGATCATAGTAGCAAGGTTATCATGTTACTAATTAGTAGGTGTCAAATTTACTATATGCTTCAGATGAGTGGGAGAAAAGCTAGAAAGGATTAAAACTTTTGTATGCTCCACGTAATTGGTTGTTGTAGCTGCATGCATTTTTAGTTCTTTGCTAAGGAAACGTTGCTACTTTTGTTGAGAGCTTAAGCAGATGAAAAGCAACCAGAGAAGTCAGCGGATGTTGTGTTGGCAACGGATGACTTGCCGGGTTGAAATCTTTAACCTCCAGCTAATGAAGCTGTGCTCATTCAGGGACAACAAACAATTTAAGAAGTAAGGTCTGTCAAGGACTAGATCTCTCTGCAAGGAAGAAATTTGCTGAAGGTTTTATCCTCGATCAGCTTCTTCATGTGTTCCTTCTGCAGGCAGATGGCAACGTGACGGTTCCTTCCACCATCTGGAGACGGTAGAATGAAGGCTGCTCCTTCTCCTATGTGAGGCGGGATAGAGAAAGCAAAGAACAGAGGACTCCCCCACCCAAAGTTGATAGTGTAGGTTGGAAAATTTACAAATGTGGTGTTGTCTATATCTGTACCGGTGTCTGGATCGAAGGAATAGCCGATGGCTTTGCCTTGTTGCAGCACCATCTCCATCCAATCTACTTGAGACTTGATAAACTCGATGTTGGCCTCTTTGAGGCTTGAATGGATGAGCTTGGCTGTGTATGAGATGTCCTTGGATTTAATATTTCCTGCTTTGCCTGTTGCTATGACAACTGCTGCTGCGTTGCCGAAGAATTCCCTGGGCAGTGATGGCTCCCATTTTTCTCTGATGTTGAAAGGCATGAAGTAGTTGGTGTCTGTGGCATCAGCCAAGCTGCGCGCTCGCGTCACAGACGCCCAAACCAGAGCAGACAATGCCTCGTAAGACGTTGTTCGCCCATAATGATACTGCCCTTGCTCCACCTCGCGCACGCACTCATCCACCATCGCTTGCGAGAATTTGAACACGATAGTTTGGCATCTACTCGGGAGATCAGAATCAGCCTTGTGATGCGCATCAGCGTGAGGAACGAGAAAGGAAGAGACATGATCTGGCACAGGCACAGTTATTCTCGGTGGATCTCTCGCTCTCAACGGATCTCTGTCGAAGATGGGCGGATTGGAGACGGCCAACCCTCGATGAATCTCCCCCCAAGCTTTCATGAAGTCTACAGCACCCAACCCATCGCTGATCACGTGCGCAGAGCTATATCCGATCGATACTCCTCCGCATCTGAACACAGTTACCTGCACTCTTGCCAGGGGAGCTGTGGTGTAGTCTCCGATCATGGCGTCTGTTGGATTGAGCTCCCACTCAATGGAGCAATCGTGCAGATCAGGCCAGTCATCTATCCTCGCATCGGCTGTCGCTTCAAGGAAAGGAATGCCGGCTCCATTCACGTCCAGCTCAAATCTGCTCTGCTTTCCGATGATCACCCTTCCAGCCACCACTCGGAAGACAGACAACGTTTTCGAAAGAGATTGCTTGAGGCTTTCAATGAGAGCAGCGATCCTTGCAGGGTCGGAGAAATTGGAGCGGAAGTAATAGACGCCTTGCAAGTAGTATGGGAAGGCGGAGAATAGCTGATCATAGTTCGAGAGGAACAGGACATAATGTGGAATTTGCTCAGCTGGCTTGATGGTTGTAATAGAATGAACCTTCACTGTATTCTTGATTGCCATCACAAACACAGAATCTGCAGCAAGTCGATCACAGTTTATGTCTTGTCAGTGCTCATGTTGTAGAAATCAAATGCAACTACTTTTTGCACGAAATAGCATTCAGGTACATTACAGAATGTACAAGGAGATGAGCTGATTTCTGAGAAAGATGTCTGCAAGCTTGCATGCAATCTGTACCATATATAACTTGCAGCAATTGCTTACATTTGTTATACCAAAAACAAAAAAAACAATACAATCAGTTGTACAGACGTCGTTCTTTACAGTTCAGCAGAACCCACGATGATCCTGAGCAAGCGTCCACACCGGTGTGCTGTAAGTCTTTTATACTGCACAATCATATGCAATGATTGTAGATACCAAGAGCTTGACAGCATGTTCTAGTCAAGGGAAACCGACCTCCCCTCCCCTTCATCGAAATTAACAGCCATTGCAAGTCAACAGCGTTGCAGCAGCATTGAAGTCAAAAACACGACGAATGAGCGTTGCAGCAGCACTGCTTGGTCAACCAGCATCATCGTAAGTAGCAGCAGCAACAGCAGCAATGAATTCAGACTGAATCTTTTATGGATCAACTTATGTGGGTATCTGACCACGCACTGCATGTGGGTAGCTGACGACGACGGACTACACCCAGCTCGAGGTAGCAATAGCGATCACATCGCCAGCTCATCGAGAGATCGAGAGAGAGAAGAGAATTTGCGTCTTTCCTTGTTTTTTTTTCCATGTAGGACACGATTTTTTGGTGGTGGTGGATGCCTATTTCGATGCTAAATATAAAATCTGAAATGTATGGATGGCCCCCCTTGCTTTGCACTTCACTCTTCACTCATTATTCTTATTCTTATTCCATCTGATCTCTTGTTAATCCAATACATGATCTATATTTATTATTATTATACCATCTGATCTCTTGTTAATCCAATTAATCCATTGCATGATCTCTCCATCCCTAACTAGAATGTGTAATTTTTTCCAATCAAAACAAGGTGAGAGTGTGATTTTTTTACAATCAAAACAACCTCATTGATAAATAATGAGAAGCTTTAGATAAAACTCGCATTTTAGAAAGAGTAAGCAGGAAAAAATACACTCATTTTATGCTCAAACTCGCCTAAGAGTGACACTTGTGATTAATATGTCAAGAGAATCTTTTCTTTACTCGAGTCATTCAAATTATTCAAAAATAAAGAAACAAAGACTGCATATTAGAAGATCATTTTTCAAGAAACTCATTCTAATGCTCAAACTCATCTAAGGGTGACACATCATCTTTTGGCAAATCTCCGTAATGCATTACCACTATCCCAATTATAAAAGGTTGAGATTGACTTACTATGGAAGTGGCCGAGCACAAGCCATTCTACCTGGTAAGGATTTTTAGAATTTTTTAGGTGAGGCCTGGAGGGGCCGAGCCTAAAAAGTTTTTGAAAGTCGAATCGGGCAAATTAATGGCATGTGCCCGGTGCCTTCCATTGCGTAATGGATACTTGGACTTTGTAATGACTCAAGCAAATTTATTTATTATCATGAGAGTAAAAGGATTTGCTTAGAAGATCCATTCATGCTTCTAAAAAGGATTAAATATTGCAAAGGTTGTGCTTCTTAAAAAAATAATGAGTTTGTCGGAGTTCGTGAATACAAAGTTTCCCATGAGAATTTGAACAACATTATGAATTTTGAAAGTGACCCCACTTTCAATTTTTGCATATGATAAGATTCGATAGTTAATTTACTTAGTTTCTTGTCATATTATGACATCTAAAGTCCATGAAAAAATTTCACAAGAATAATGTGCTCATACAACAGTCATGGAGAAATTTGAGAATAAAGATTATGACAATGCAAATGATATTTGTTTTGGGACTTTCACCTAAAAGAGCATGACTTTTTTGGTGTTTTGTAAATTACTGAAATTTAGCCAAAAACTCACGTTATTTATGAGTCAATTTCCAAATCATTTGAAAAGTTTGTATTTTGACAAAAAAAACTATGACAATTTTTTTTTTTTAACAAAATTCATAAAACCATCACAATAAAAAATTAAAACAACATATGGACAATGTCCCGACTTAGGACAATTGGACAATATTTATGAAGAGCCAAACTCCATAAAAATACATGTGATCATGAGCCCTATATATATGTGTGTGTGTGTGTGTGCCCATTTTTGTTTATATGACATTATCCTAAAAACTTTCTCTAAGACCTCTCAATCCTAGACTTGACATATCATCAATGCTCTCTTTTTTAGCTAATGAAGTTGAAGACCCATCTTCTTCATCAGAGTCAACTAGCATATCTTCTTTCAAATCAACATCTAATGCTGACAAGAAACCTTGTAAGTCGGGTTTCCTTTGTTAGTGTAGACAGTTGATGATGGTGGTTGTCCAATTGACCTAAGTCATTCATTCGAAATAGATATAGTTGACTTCTGTAAACGATTAGTCATTGTTAATCAAAATTAAGACTTAAAATGTTCACATCGTTACGTTCTTACCTAGTAACAAAGATATAATTAGTCCTTAGGTAAGGCAATGAGACCTCTAGTGAATTATTTTAAAATATTTAATAATATTATTTCTTGAAGCCTAAGTACTTAGCTAATATATGAGATATCATACTATAATCAAAAGATATGTGGTGTGTTACATGCCAATGTGATGGTTAGGTGCATGATGAGTGACCATCGACAATAACTAGAGTTAAGTCTTATTAACATGAGGGTACTAGTCCCAAGCTCTAATATCATGGTTATATTTTACCTTTAGATCTATTGATTTTCAAGTTTATATACATGTATCAATTTTCACATTGAGCATTCACTTTGCCATGGCTTGGAGGTGAGATGCTAATATACTAGGAAGATCCATCTCTATGTTTTCTGGGTGGTTTTGCCTCCCATTAGTCTCCCATGTGCTCTTTTGATCTTAAGGTAGTTGTGGACATAAGTAACATGTTGTAGAGGCCAAAAAAATCCAAAAGAAAAACTTTTTTGTGCTTTTCCAGTTGATTGGAATGTTGATTTTCGGATCTGATTACAAGAGGACTCTATGATGGCTATTTTGTGAGTCATTTGGCATTTGAATCAAGCTATAAGACATTGATGATGATTTCTTGAGGCTTTTGCACCAACTCACTAAAGTCTATGGATAAAGTTTTGTATCCTTGTGAATAGTGGGCCATCAACAACCAGATTGTAGGATCTTGTGTATCATAATATCTGCTACAAAATTTTCTCATCTCATTGCAAACCATAACGGTTTGATTCATTTCATGTGGCAAGGTACATCTTCTCAAGATCTTATCACCTCTCTATGATCAATCAATTGATAAGGTCTTGCCTTCAGGATCAACCTACGTTGCAGCTATGCCTTTGATAAATATTTACTAGGTAGACCATGTGTCATATTTAACTATATATGTGGCCCACTCAGGAACAAAGCAACATTTGGTAGATCATCATCAATCTATGTATTCTATGGTGCTATTTGATCCTTGAAGCATGACTTGTCATATATTGTTATTTTCTACTACCACACAAAAATTAAACTCTTGCAATAATAATAATCATCTTGTGATCCCTCATGTATTGCAAGCTTTGTTTACCAAATACAATAATGGTTGATGATCTATGCAAAATGCAAAGTGTGTTGCCATCACATAATGTCAAAATTATTTTATGACAAAAACCATCGACAAAGCTTCTTACTTCGTGGTTGAGTAGTTCACTTTTTCATCATTGGCTAGCAAATTTGACCATGAAAGTTTTCTTGTATGCACGAAGTTGAGACAATACTGCTCCAATTGCATATTTGGATACATCTTTATGGACATGGCATTCTATTGTCCAATTCGACTTTCTTGAAAAATGCCTCTTCAGTTTTTGAAATGATTCTAAAGCACAAATCCTTTAAATTGGAATAAATTTGAGTTTGTATATAGAATGTGCTAAACTCGTAGATGATAGGACACAGATTCTATACTAATTCGCATGCCCCATAAACACGTATACCTAGAGAATCAATCTTGGTAGTGGAAGATCCATGATTATCTTGATTTTTGATATATCTGTATCTATGCCATGATGTGATATTATGTGTCCTAACACTAGTCCATGGGTGGCCCGAATTTAACATTTTTTTAAATTTGAAGAGATAATTTGCAATATTGAGCAAATATTTTTTCAAGTTGAGTAAGATGCTCATCATCCAATCCATGCACACAAAGATCATCAAGACAAATTTCTAAAAGCTTCTAACTACATAGATTGTTGAAATGTACTCGAAGCGTTGCAAAGTCCAAAAGGCATGACTTTATAAGCTTAAATTCCCCATTCACTGGCAAAAGTTGTCTTATGTTGATCATTGGGTGTAATCTTAATGACCTAATAATAGCCGCTAAATCCATCCAAGACACTATATACTTTTGCTCCAACTACTGATCCAAAATACTTTAATAAAAAATGATGCTTCCGTGTCACTACATTTAGTTTTTCTAGAGTTACACAAATTTTACCATTCTTTGTAGGTACAATAACTGTATGTGATTTCCAATCTATATGCTCAATTTTATAGATGAAAATTACATCTAGTTATTTCTATCTCTCCTGCTTGATAAATTCAGTGCAATTCGGATTTCAACGATAGAATCCACTCCCTATTCTAAAGGAATTGTATGGTTGGACAACTGAAGAAGGTATTATTTTAATTCATTGGTTGATTTTGTTTTAGTCCTTTATAAACTCATTGTTTTTCTAGCTAGCTTTCATCGAGTTTCCACTAAGCTTTTGGTAACATGATTAGCACATCATCTAAGGTAAAATTTGAGAATTTATATAAAGTTGTCTTTGCAAGTATTTTCTTTATTTACAATCTTTTTTCCTTTTCCTTATCCACCTTTATGAAATTGGCTAAATGATCTTTGAATTTACCATCCACCATTGAAATTGCTTCATTTGACAAACCACTTCTTCTATATTTGATTGTAACGTTGTTTGGCATGTCTTCTTTGATATAGATGTGTTAGATAATGGTCCATTCAAAATAACTGCTCATGGAGGCTGTCCAAGAATCATTCATACCCCAAATCTGGAGATATCCCTATGGATAGAATCTACTCACCAATAAACTCAACTCCCTCATCATATGTCAAATCATGACCTGAAGGATTATCTCATCTTCTATGGATTCAAGAATTGCTTCAATTGCAATCCATGTGACATTCATCATGTCAAATCCATATGCAATTGATTTATTCAAGGTACGTCCTTCTAGATGAGAAATTAATTTTGGACTTTCTCAAAATCCATTTTCAAAATTGGACAAGAGAATTTCAAAATAGAATTTAATCACAATATAACTGAAAACTTTGACAATGTTTGATACTTACTTTACAAAAGTTCAAAAAGGGTATCATAACCACTCTGCATAGATGAAGGATTCACAAAATGCCATCAAACATCACATATACATATCATATATTCGAAATCATTGCTACTTAATTAAATAAGAAATGTGCAAAGATAGTTTTCAAAATATATGTATATGTTATTTATCAAAAAAGAGTGGTAACAACCCCTACCGCTTGAGGTGATAATTATATATTTGCCTTTTTGGTTTAGGCATAATAATCATTACAAACTTAACCATGTATGTAAACATGTTTATATATCTATCTCTACATACATATTCGTCACCTCCCTCAGATTTATCTGGATGAAGATCTTTTTCTTTTGAAGAATATGAAAAATCTGTGTTTGGGGGTGATTCCAAGGTGTTGTGGACCTCCAAGTACGATTTCATTTGTTTTATATTTTGTGCACTATCGTTTTCACTCTTTTACCAGATATAACTGCCAGTTCTTCATAAGAAATTTGGTTTGCACAGTAAAATTTCATAACATCTAAAAAGTTTTTGAATGTCTCATCAGATCGTAGCAGAATTCGCGTGTATTTCTCAAACTTGTCATACAAGCTTTTGAGAGACCACCTTTCCTGACAGTGTCCTAGTTATCTCACTAACAAGTACCCCTCTCAATTCGAGATAGAATCTGCACATTCTCTTTCTTTGTTCAAGAAAGAGTTTGAGGCCCTTGATATATCTTGGTCATTCACATTCGACCCAAAGAGCGCGTCCATGTTCCATGATCTCCGCCAAGGTGGAAGGAAATTGGATGCAAAAGCTGTCAAGTGTAATTTTCTTGGATATGATGAGAAGGCCAAGGCATATCGGATGTATGATACAAATGCACACAAGCTTGTGATTTCTAGGGATGCTACATTTGACGAGATGGGTCAAGGTGAACAATCTGAAAAAATCACTAAACCTTTTGATGAGGGAGCGGAAGTACAAGTCAAGAAAGAAGTGGATTTTGATGCAGAAGATCCAATGGAAAAAGATAAGTTTGAAGTTGAAATCCCTAAGAGAGTACCTAAATGGTACTTATCAGTCACAGGTGATGCTAAGAAGGGAGATACTCCCGAATCTAGTGAACAGGGAGAGCTTAGAAGGTCAAGCTGTTTCTACTTTCCATGGTTGGAAGATCCAGCAAATGGACGTTAAATCTGCTTTTCTTAATGGAGTGCTGGATGAAGAGGTGTATTTAGTACAACCTCAAGGACTTGTTGAGCCAGGGATAGAGCATCTTGTTTGTAAGCTCAACAAAGCTATCTATGGATTGAAGCAAGCACCACGGGTGTGGTACTCTTGCATTGATGAACACTCAAGCGAAGGGGAATTGTAAAGAGTAAGGTTGATCCTGATCTTTACATTCTAAAGCAAGATTCAGATATAGTGTTCATTGTTTTGTACGTGGATGATTTGATTATTACGGGAAGTAATAATAGCTTAATTGATGAAATCAAATTAGATGTTTCCAATGCTTTTGACATGAGCGATCTAGGATTGATGCACTATTGTCTTGGCATTGAAGTATGACAAAAGGAAGAGTTGTCTTTCTTACACAAGGCAAGTATGCACGAGATTTGCTTTATAAGTTCAATATGCAGGATTGTAAGTCTTTGACTACACCGATGGATGTCAACATAAAGCTTACTGCATATGATGAATATGAGAAAGTAGATGCTTACTTGTACAGGCAGCTGGTGGGTAGTTTGATCTATTTGACACACACACGATTTGATATTTCTTTTGATGTTGGTGTTGTTAGTAAATTTATGCAAAATCCTAGTCAAGCACACTAGAAGTCTGCTAAACGTATTCTTAGGTACATTCAAGGGACGTTGAATTTTGGTTTGAAGTATGATCCGCCTGAAGCGCCAATGTTGGTAGGTTACACAGTTGCTGATTGGGCAGGTAATATCGATGATAGAAGATCTACCAGTGGTCATACATTCAGTTATGGTACAGCTGCAGTTTCATGGAGCAACAGAAAGCAACCTACAGTAGTCTTATCTTCGACAGAAGCTGAATATCGTGCACTCAGCAATGCTACACAAGAAGCAGTATGGCTACAAAAATTGCTTGTTGATTTAGGTCAATTACAGGTGGATGCAACTACTATTCCTTGCGACAACCAGAGCTGCATTCACCTTGCCAAAAATCCAGTTCTACATGCTCGAACCAAGCACATCAAAATACATTATCACTTTCTTCGAGAGAAAATACTTGAGGAACCATTGATCTTGTTTTTTGTAAATCTGAAGATCAAATGGCAGATATTTTTACTAAGTCATTAGGTAGATGTAAATTTGAAATGTTTCGTACTTTATTAGGAATAGAAGAATGTAATTTTATCATTGAGGGAGAGTGTTAGAAACCAATGATAAACTTGTTACTGTTTACGATTTATTGTTGACAGCTGTTACCAACTGTAAGTAGCTATAGGCTAGTCTACAGTCAACTACTAGTTTCTCTCTCTCTCTCTCTCTCTCTCTCTCTCTCTCTCTCTCTCTCTCTCTCTCTCTATTTGACAACTGTTACCAATTGTAAGTAGTTGTAGGCTAGTCTATAGTCAACTACTAGTCTCTCTCTCTCTCTCTCTCTCTCTCTCTCTCTCTCTCTCTCTCTCTCTCTCTCTCTCTCTCTCTCTCTCTCTCTCTCTCTCTCTCTCTCTCTCTCTCTCTCTCTCTCTCTCTTCAGGGTTTATTGTACTCTCTTTCAGTTAGTGTGATGGTGTGCTCTTCCTCTTTCTCTTGGTGATTGCTTATGGTGATTGATTGATAGTGCTCATCAGATTATTGACAGATCTATTAGTAATATAATGTCAGACACCCTTAAATGGTGCACTATACTTGTAAGCCAAAGGCGCGAGAAGTAAAGATAGATCTAAAATACCAATGGGCCTAAATAAGAAAGGACCCAAGTAGTTCTAAAATGCAATTTGGTTTTTAAACTTTTATGATAGTCAAGTTATTATGGTACATGGTTTTTGGGTGAACCATTAACCCTAACCCTAACTTTGTCTATAAGTAGAGATGTGACACCATTTTGTATTCACTTTTCATTTGCAGGAATAGAGATTGAGAGAGAGAGAGAGAGAGAGAGAGAGAGAGAGAGAGAGAGAGAGAGAGAGAGAGAGAGAGAGAGAGAGAGAGAGAGAAGCAAAGCCTCCTCCTCCTACCTTTCCTTTTATGTGAAGTCCTTCTCTTTTGCCATTGTATGTTTGGTTGTGAAATGATGAATGCTTGTATGTGTTTCCTAATCATGCTATAACAATAAAGAAGATCATTAGCACAAGATTTCATCTTCCAAATCCACAAAAACACACAATAGTAAATAGGAGTTAGCCTTGAGAAGCTACGCCTCAAGAGGAGAAGGTTTAGAGCTCAAAGAGCCTAAATAGCCCAAGAAAAGCCAAGATCCAAGAAGAGAATCTTCACATGTCAAAACCCTAAAAAGAGTCAAGGAGAGTGTCAAGCACCCTATTTCCAAATTGAGCCATTCCACCATCAGATCATATGCCAAGATTGACACCCTTGGTAGGCTTAGTTCCCATTTAGATTTGTAGCTTAACCCCTTCCCCGTTGGATCGAAGCCCCCGTACTACATGACAACTCACCTGGTCGGAGATCCAAACCCTAACCTTGCTCTTTTGATCGCTACGAAAAGGATCCAACATTATTTTGGTGCCGTTGCCGGAGAGACAGTGCTAACTACTATTAGATGGGTTTTTGTTTGCCTTTTGCTTAAATTTTTCTTGCATTTTCACAGGTTTTTCTCTATTTTTTATTTACTGTTTTTTTTCGCCACTTCTCCAGAGTGCTAGGCAAGCTCCATACACTATTCTGTGAGCTCGACAAGTTATAAATTATAGCTCGCCATCAGAGACATTACTCGCCTTGTCACCTATTACTCGTCCGAGAGCTTGTTGACACTTTTTGCGAGCCAAAATAACTCGCCATCAGAGCAGGGTGAATAGCATCCTCAGAGCTATCATTTTGATGATTGGCGAGTTATTAGGCTATTACTCGCCGTTAGAGTTTTTTCAATTTTTATTCACTATCTTTACTCGCCATCAGAATAGTAGCCTGAAAACACAAAGATATATCATTTGAGAGATTGGCGAATTATAATTTTATTACTTGCCATCAGAGCCATTACTCGCCATTGATTACTCGCTATCAATTCCTCATTACTCGCCATCTTTTCAGATTGTTTTGATCATCGTTTTTGGCAAGTGGACAGTTCGGCGAGTTATAATCCTATTACTTGCACCTACTATTACTCGTCCTGTATAACTTGCCATCAAAGAGATTCTATAATTTTTCTTGATCTTTTCACAATCAAAATCCATCTATATTTTTGTGAAAAATAGCCTATTTTGGCAAATCTAGCCATGTAGAACTTTGTAAATATTGTATATACTTGGGTTCTACACATGGAAGGCCAAGATGCCATGTGGCAACCCACTCCTAATGTAGGTCAGGTCAAGTCAAGAGAGTTGGTCATGTCTATTTGGTGGTCATCCCTACTTTATAGGACCTACACCTAAGTTAAAGGTGAAAATTTGACCAACTAGCTACTTAAGAAGCATAACTCTAGGATCTAGGCTAGGGTTTCATTTTAGGGCAAGAAGAGTGAGTTAACTTCCTTATTACATGCTGGAAATCCACCTAACTTCCAGAAGGAAGTCAAATTTGCTGTGTATTCCCTCTCTCCATAATAAGAAGAAAGAAAAATTTTGGAGCTCATTGGCAATCTCAAGCTAGTTCACTATGTACATTGAGTTTTTGTGATCCAAATGAAACCAAATCAATTTCTACTTGTTTCTCAGGTTGAAGGCCGTACTAAAGCCTATTGTACAAATGTGTGGGCTCCGATTTCAATGTTGATCAATGCTTTTGATTGTTAATGCTTGTTGTTTGTCAAATTGCCATTCTAGATCAACTTTTTTGTGTCTAGTTTTTTGATAGATTGTTAAGCAAGCACCCAATCACTCTTGTGGATCTTTTGTAGATCCATTTATGGTCCTAAAGTGTCAGAACTGGTGAACTCATGCAACTTTGTCGCATCACAAACAAGAAACGAAGGTCAAACGAGAACAATACGCGACAGTCAATGTGCCTTTGACTCGAAGCACGAATGATTCGCAAATCATCCGTGAATCATAAACACACCTCCAGGGCCGAAAACCGCAAAGGGGCGCAAAATTAAAAACCACGAAAGAGACGAAAAGAACGAAAGCAAACAAGATATTACAAAACAAATGAAGAGGAATCTTTCGCGCTGCCACTGGCAACTCAACGGGCTTGGAGTCATAGACTTTACGCCCAGCTAAAATGAGTGTCAAGGACGGAGACTAACTAACTAGCTAATTAGCGTTAACTAGTCTTGTGATTCTACGTTTGGCTATCTTGTAAACTCCACACTGGAGTGTGAAAGATTCAACTAGTTTCATCACATTTTGCAATATTTCCATATTTGGCATATTGAGGCCAAAACTTGTTTTAGACTTAGAGGTTGACTTTTCAAAGTTCATTAGTCTAAATTTCATTTGAATAAACACTTTTTAAAAATGTGGGAAAGATAGAATGCGAGTTTGAGTAGATTCAATTTGAACAAGTTGGGTACATTGAATCTAGACCCAAAATTGGTAGGGTTAGCATTTTGGTGGGAAAGCCAAGTGTCCAAATAGGGTTTGGACCTGCTATAAAAGGATGTAACTCGTGGAGAGAGTCATCTTCTCTCTTCTCTATCTCATTTCATGCTTATACGTGGTTCTCTTGGGTTCTACTATCCATTGGTGCACTATCTTGGTGATTGCTTGCAATTCTATGTGTAGAATGATCTATATTTGCTATTTCTGGATCCACACGTGTGAAATACAGTAGCTTGCTGGTTTTGTATGGACAGCAATAGTTTATAATCATTTCATTCAAGTTTGATCAAGTTCTATTAGTGTTTGCATCTTGAATTGTGTGTAGATGCTGATTTTTCTACATTGGTGAAATTGGTAGTGTATTTCTCTTTCTAACCAAAGATCATTCAAGTAGATTGGATCTTAAGGATCTGAAATCTTTCACATGGTATCAGAGCTTGTGTTTCAGGTTATGAAGGAGGAAATCAGATTTATCAATGATTTGGTGAAGATATCAAGTCTAGAGCATGCTAGAGAGGATTCTACACCAAAATCGGATTTTTTGCTTTTGTAGATTGGATCTTTTGTAGATCAAAACACTAAATAGGTCAATATACTTGTTCAATTCCGTTTTTTGAATTCACATGCTGGATTAGGCCGACTTTTGGATTATTGGTTCAGCCTAAGTGGTGGCTTATAGATTGCATATCAAATTTTCAGCATTTGCATGTAGATTTGGAATAGTCAATTTTTTGTGATTTTGTCAAAACCCTAATTTTGATTGGATCTCTAGATAGTGAGGTTGCTAGACTTCATTTGAGTGTGTTTCAATCTTAGGAAGTGGCAAAAGTCATTAGATTGAGGATAGATCATAGGTTGATCAAGATTCCATGATTCTTTGTGTTGATTTGCTTGGATAAGTGCTAGAAGAGAATTTGTGAGATAGTTTCAAATCTTGGTGATTTCTTTTGAAAGCATTTGTTGTTGTTCAAAGGAGTGCTTTGTGCATTGAAGCAGGTTGAAAGAGAAGATCAGGTCATTGCTACATGACAACCTCAATTGGAGTCATGTTGGAAGCCAATGATAGGCTTACCTCAAGTAACTATTCATATTGTACGTGGGTGGACAAATGTCAAAGTTGTGAGCCTGCTTATTACTTTTGAACTTGCAAGCTAAGTATGGGTGGTCGGATGCGAGCGTCACAGAGTTGTTTGGGTAATCTTGCTAGCTTCTTGTGTGTTATAGACAAACTGATCTCATCTCATTTTATTTTTCATGCGTTGTGAGAAACTATATATAACTAATTACATAAATATATATTTTGTCGTAGTTTGCTCAGAAAAATGTTGCCTCCAAATAACACCATGACAACGTCTCAACAAGAAGCCAAGAAAATGCTATTAGTAGTCGGCATGGATTATAAGAGTATTCATGCATATCCCAAATGATTGCATCTTATATCGAGATGAGTTTGAGGAGGCAAGCACATGTCCACGTTGTGGGAAACACTGCTACAAGCAAGATTTTCAAGGAGTAACCATACCCGCCAAGGTGGTAAGACATTTTTCCATCATACTTGGCATTCGAACAATCGTTCATCGGAGGATACTATGAGGATCCCTACTGATTGTCCAACATGGAAGCATGTTGGCATGAGTTTAGAGATGAGCTTCGCCATTTGCATTTGGGGTTGGCAATGGATGGTGTGAATCCATTTGGTTTGCGCTCTACATCACGGTCCACTTGGTCAGTTGTCCTTGTATTTACAACATCTCCCCCTGGCTAAGTATCAAGAAGGGCACCTAATGCTTGCCCTTCTTATCTCGATAAGATACAAGGCAAAAAATATGGACGTGTATATGGCTCCCTTGATAGATGAGCTAAAGATTTATGGCAAGGAGTTCATACCAAAGATGGTTTATGAGGGCCACACTCGATACCTTCCACCCGATCACCCTATACATGATGGGCTTGTTGGTGGTCAACGTCCCTATTCCATGAAGCTACAATACATATTTGGGCCAATTAATGTACATCTCATTTATTTATTTTATAGTTACTTTCTTTATATTTTTTCTAACGATAATCTACATTAAATATGTGTGCTTGTTTGTTAATATTGTAGACAAAATTGACTCCTTGCCAAATCTTGAAAAAAAAAGCTTCTAACATTCTAAACCACAAAAATACCACCAAGAATATGGCAGTAACAACATTATTTGTTTATCACTTAACACAGTCCCAAATTTATGAATATTTTTAGAAATTGAGATCATCAACAAGTTTTTTTGCTTATAAAAGATCTAAAAATTTCTGTGTGATAGTTGAAAGCATATGTATCAGTAAAAAAATATCAATTATCATAGTGAACAAAAGGCATACTAAATGAATTTAAAAATTCATCGTTTTCTACAATAAAAACCTATTCTTTGACCAAATGTTGATCAACATCCCATCTTTTTTCTTTTTATCAAATATTATTTAAAGTTTTACCACCACTAAAAGTCATTAGCATTATTCAAAAAAAAAAATGACGAGTATCTTAAATCTTTTATGTTGGGCAAAAGTCAACTATTGATCAGATTGAAATGTGTGTGTGTGTGTGTGTGTGTGTGTGTGTGTGGGGGGGGGGGGGGGGGGGGGGGGGGGGGGTGAACTTTCTTGGTGAGAAGATTTCTTTCTTAATGGATGTCATTTTTCAATTAGTTTCCTCCTAATGAATGCTACTGCTAGAGCACGCCATTGAAGGCTATAAAGTGGGCCATTTAGCTCTTAAAATGATAGAGATGAGATGTTTTTTTTAGAATTTGAAACTTGTAGTTATTTTTCACCAAAACTGAATTGAAACAATGACAAATCTCTACCAAATAAGATATTGTTTGCTACTGTCTTCTTGCCTTAGGTCACCCTCCTGGCAGTTGAAATGATCAAGAAACAAGTTTCTTTGATAAACATTTTTAAAAACAAATTTTTTGATCTATTTTTAGATAAAAGTATAACTTTCTCCACACTCAATCTTTTGGGATTTGTGAATGGAATAGCCAAGGTTACCCTACCAAAATGAAGCTCTATATAATTTCTCTTAGTAATAATTTCCATTGAGAAACAATTATTTTCAATTTTCCAAAAGTTTGAAATAAAAAATCGAAAACTACTTTAAAATCAAAAAATCTATCGTTTTGTCAATACTTAATAGATTTTGGATCCGTTTGATCCTACCCTGGCCTTCTTAATGTCAATGAGAATGCTTTTGCACTCCCACTTATGGCTTTTGTACCTCCAAATCTACAAAATTTTAAAAACCGCTTTCTCCTACATTTTAGTATTTTCAAATCATCTGCAAGCTGCCATTGAATTTGAAAACATTTATGATTTTACATTGTAATTTTCTAACCCTCCAAGGTCCCTTTATAATTTTGCCATAATTTGTACGCGAAAATATCCTTGAGAAAATTTTATGATCATGTTTCAAAACTTATAGAAAAGCAAGTAATGTATTCTGCATTAATCATGTATGCATAAATAGAAAGGTACCTAAACAAATTGAAAAAAATATGTCAAATGTACATGAAATGCAATTATCCACCATATGTGATTTTCTAAACGCTAAATGTGCTATCATTGGTATCTGATATTTTGTTCATCAAAGTGACACTCAGGGATCATTTCATTTCGATGCAAAGCTAGTGACACACCAAATCAGACAAACATATTGTGAAGAATTGCCAAAAATTGGCAAATCTAGCTTGATAAAAAACCATGTAGAACTTTGTAAATATTATGTATAATTGGGTTCCACACATGGAAGGCCAAGATGCCACATGGCAACCCACTCCTAATGTAGGTTAGGTCAAGTCAAGAGAGTTGGTCATGTCTATTTGGTGGTCATCCCTACTTTAAGGTGAAAATTTGACCAACTAGCTACCTACCAAGCATAACTCTAAGATCTAGGCTAGGGTTTCATTTTAGGGCAAGAAGAGTGAGTTAACCTCCTTATTACATGCTGGAAATCCACCTAAATTCAAGAAGAAAGTCAAATTTGCTATGTATTCAAGCTCCCATAGTGAGAAGATAGAATATTTTTGGAGCTCATTGACAATCTCAAGCTAGTTCACTATGTACATTGAGTTTTTGTGATCCAAATAAAACCAAATCAATTTCTACTTGTTTCTCAGGTTGAAGGCCGTACTACATCCTGTAGTACACATGTGTGGGATCAGATTTCAATGTTCATCAATGGTTTTGATTGTTAATGCTTGTTGTTTGTCAAATTGCCAATCTAGATCAACTTTTTTGTGTCTAGTTTTTTGATAGATTGTTAAGCAAGCATCCAATCACTCTTGTGGATATTTTGTAGATCCATTTATGGTCCTAAAGTACAGTACTTCCACATGGTATCAGAGACAAGTACAAGAGCATAAGCCATTGATCTAATGCAAATCCATTTTTAGCAAGTTTTGGTGCTAAAAACTAGTATTGAGAGGGCAAGCTAAAATCTTGATTTTGGTGAGGAGATTTGATCCCAAACTTGGTAGGGGTCCAAATCCGTACTGTCCACATGTGTGGGCACCTCTGAACCTGCATTTAATTCATGGTAGTCATTTGATCCATAAAAAATCCAGTTTGTGAGCTTTTGATATGATTTTTGGTGGAACTCCTAGGATAAGCTACCAAGATTGAGTGCCATTGATTACATTTGACATAGGGTCATGAGATCTAATTTGTCTATGCTGAAATCAGGTCCTCTAAACTTGTTTTATAGGTCTTAAAAGTACATCAAAAAGTGTGAGTGAGATTGTCATGTTTTTGTCCAAAAATGGTGAAAATTGGTAGGATTTGATAGGTCTTTGATAGAATCTCATCTAATCTTCATTTATTCTTTGTGAGGGAGTGTAAGAACTGAGTAGAAGTCCAAAGAGAGGTCTAGAAGTCAAATTTGAGGTAATCAAGACAAAGTGAAACCTTTGTGAGTTTCTAGGTCAAATCAAAACCAATTTTCTTGAGCATTGTTTTGTAGGATCCTTCCAAAAAGTTCTTTTGAATCAAGGACAAGGGGATCTTGCTACTTGAATCTTTGTGCATTTCAGTTAAGTTTCTAGTGGGAAAATTTTGGAAAAGAACTTAGGGAGGGTTGAGAGGTTCAATCTACTTTGTGTTCATTGATTTTCTCAAGAGTAGTCAATAGAGTGAAAAATTGGCAAGATATGTTTGAAAGTAGTTTTCACTTCATCTTATCTTCATTTCAGCTTTGTGAGGGAGCGATAGAACTGTGATTATAAGTCCATTTGTTGGATTAGAAATCAAATTTGAGTGAAACACTAGAACTTTGTGAGTTTCAAGTCAATCAAATCTATGTCTTGTTTGTAGAAGTCACTAGTAAGATGGGATCTGCTAGAGCATACCTCCTAGAAGCTAGTGAGAGATTGAATTCTACAAATTATGCTATTTGTAAGGTTAGGATGGAGTCACTCTTGGTGCTCCAAGACCTTTATGAGTTCTTGATTGAAGATGAAGATGAACCTACAGGAGTTAGCTAGATACAAGAAGAGATTTGTTGAGAGAAGTATCAGCATGTACTAGTACTAAAGAGACTTGGGAGTCTTTAAAATCAATCTATGAATCTAGCAACACTTCGAGAGTACTCATGCTCAGAAATCATATTTTGCAAAGCATGAAAAGAAGTGAGGAGAGTGCACAAGATTATGTACTCAGAATCAAGTCTCTAAATATGGAGTTGGCTTCCATTGGAGAGAAGATTCATGATGGAGAGCTGGTACAAATTGTTCTTAATGGTCTAGGAGATGACTTTGCAAATTTGGTCCAAAGTTTTGCCATCCAAGACACCTTGCCAACTATAGAAAAACCTCACAATGTATTAGTGGCTGAAGAGTGTAGGATGCTCCATGCAAAATCTAGGATGAGTTCCTTGTCTTTGCAGGATGGTGATGAGAAATCCAATTTCTCATTCAAGGGCAAAAAGAAGACCAATAGAAAGAAGAAGCATCCAAAGGAGGCCAAAGAAGAGGATGATGCATCAAGCTCAAAGGACAAGTCAAAGCAGAAATGCTTCTTATGTGGAAAGCAGGGGCATTATGCATCTAAATGCTACAAGAGGCTAAGAGCACAAGTGGAAGAGGACAAACAAGAAAATCTTGCAAAGGAGGAGGAGGAGGATGAAGTAGATGTATTCTTGATGGCATCTACATCCTCACCAACAAGCAATAGCAAATCAAGAGACAATTGGTGGATCGACAGTGGGGCTAGCTCCCACATGTCTTGTGAAAAGGACTTTTTCTCAACCTTACGCTCTTTCAATGATGCTAAAAAGTTTGTCTTTACTGCAAATGATGAAGAGTGTAGGATAGATGGTGTTGGTACCATCACCATCTTGGCAAAGGAGAAAATCACTCAAGAGGAGATCTTGGCAAAGGAGAAAATCACTCAAGAGGAGATCTTGGCAAAGTGTGATCTTGCTTGCATTGAGAAGGAGTATTAAAAGGAGGAAGATCTTGAGGATCAGACTCAAAGCATGAGAGTTCCAAGGGAGTCCTCAATGACAATGGCCGAGTCATCAAATTGTTTGCAAATCGTCCATTCAAGTGTGCATCTTGCAAGGGTGGTGAGCATTGGAGAGTCTACTATCTTTGAGTACTTTTTAGAAAGTATTAGTAGATATGAGGTGACTTGTTTCTTACCTTTAAGATATATGGTGTTTATTACTTTGTATGACAAGACAATGAAATGAGATGCTTGGAAATCTATATTTGTTGTTGATAAAGCCATTTCATTGGATAACTATTTTTGTAATAGTTTGAATAGAGCCATAAAAGATGAAACATCATTTGCTTTGGAAATCTTTGTGTCCACATGTTTTGTGCATGATCATTCTAATGTAAGGACCAAAGATTATTCTATTTCAATGATAGAAATAATGGTAGTGTTTTGCTCTTCAAGTAGAGATTGTAGAATCTGCTTGTTTTCAACTAAAGAATTTGTCAATGGTGGAAATGTGATCTTTCAAGAGTAGAAGATCTGTAAACTTGAAGAAGCACCTTTGGATCAACACCGTATTCAATTCATTGATGTTTTGGAGTCAAGTCAAGTGGAGGATCAAGCTCAAGACCCGAGGACTCCAAGAAGAACCTTCAGTATCAAAATGGAGCCATCTAGGCTCAATCATATGGATCAAGCAAGGCAAGTTGTCTTTGGCAACATTATGTATGCACTTAATAGTTTAATTGATGTGTCAAGTGCACAAAATGCCTTGAAAGCCATGGATTGAAGTGTGCTACATGTATACATACACATTTGTGGAACATCTTGTAAGGGATCCTTTAAGAGGTGGTGAAAGATCCTTCATGGACATCAGTCTCTATTGGAGTCTCAAAAGTTCTGTGTTTGTAGCTGGATTTTTTAGACACTTCTAAAAGCATTTCATCTAGCACGAGAGTTGTAGATAGATCAAGCTAAATTTGAGTGTGAAGAATTGCCAAAAATTGGCAAATCTAGCTTGATCAAAAACCATGTAGAACTTTGTAAATATTGTATATAATTGGGTTCCACACATGGAAGGCCAAGATGCCACGTCGCAACCCTCTCCTAATGTAGGTTAGATCAAGTCAAGAGATTTGGTCATGTCTATTTGGTGGTCATCCCTACTTTATAGGACCTGCACTAAGTTTAAGGTGAAAATTTGACCGACTAGCTACCTACCAAGCATAACTCTAGGATCTAGGTTAGGGGTTCATTTTAGGGCAAGAAGAGCGAGTTAACTTCCTTATTACATGCTGGAAATCCATCTAACTTCAAGAAGGAAGTCGAATTTGCTATGTATTTCAAGCTCATATAGTGAGAAGATAGAATATTTTTGGAGCACATTGGCAATCTCAAGCTAGTTCACTATGTACATTGAGTTTTTGTGATCCAAATGAAACTAAATCAATTTCTACTTGTTTCTCAGGTTGAAGGCCGTTCTACAGCCTGTAGTACACATGTGTGGGCTCAGATTTCAATGTTGATCAATGGTTTTGATTGTTAATGCTTGTTGTTTGTCAAATTGCCAATCTAGATCAACTTTTTTGTGTCTAATTTTTTGATAGATTGTTGAGCAAGCATCCAATCACTCTTGTGAATCTTTTGTAGATCCATTTATGGTCCTAAAGTACAGTACTTTCACACATATTAACGAAATCATAATATTATGTCAATAATTACAATATCATTAGCATGAACACCAATACACGAGGAGAAAAACCACACATCACTATATTAGCATTACTAAAAAGGAAGTACAATACACTAAGAGAGAGAGAGAGAGAGAGAGAGAGAGAGAGAGAGAGAGAGAGGTGATGAACAAAAAGGGTTTTGTGCCTGAGTGTTTTTGGAATTCTACAAAGCTTGACCTTCAAGATGAAGAGCGTGACAAGTTATGGTTTCTCTGAGATTAGGGTTTGGGGGGAGGGGGGGGTTATGAGTTGTCGTACAATTCAAAGTAAAGTTAGTTGAGCCTAGAATGAAAAGAGAGAAGATTGAAGTTTACATTGAAATTCTAACATTTATATCCGAGGACTAATGCCCAATTGCCAAACTTCAAGTATCTTCTTGCTCATAAACTAATTATTGCTAATTTGTCTCAATTACCTTCCAACCAATTTCTTCATGCATCATTAGTATATTGGTCTTTTGAAAGCCACCAATAGTAAAGACTACAGAAAAACAGTATGATGGGTTCCATTCTCACACTATGAAGACTTACCCCACCATGGGTGAAAATTACTATTATGCACTATGAACTTGCCTTGCAAACCTAGTGATTCTACTTGCAGCGCTAACTTCGATTCTGCCACAGAACCATTTCTGCATATGCAAAGCAATCTCTGGTTGCAAGGTCCAACAAGAAATTATCTGTGGCATGTATGTTGGGAGATCTTGCAATATGCTTTGATGGGTCTCTGTTCTTGACTTAGTGTAGATCACAAAGGTTTGATTGACTCTCTAGTGTGAACAATCATGCTAAAGCATTGATCTGCTTAACATGCACCAGAAGGAATGGATATGATTTTGATAACAAAAAGAGGAAATGGATATGTAAAAAGACTGAAATAATTGCAAGTGTGGAAATAGTGATGGGTGTTTGCTCTTGACTGACTATAGTTTCGATTGGCGCTTTAACGTAAGCAAATCATGCGAAAGAATAGATCTGCCTAGTATGCTCCAGAAGAAATGGATATGGTTTTTGAGAACAAAAGAAATAAATAAATACGCAAAAAGGTACATAATATTGCAAGTATGGATAGATATACAGTTTCAAACATAAGGCTTTCCGTAGGGAGAATATGTGCCATCTCTGCGAGCATTACGAAAGGCACAGCATCCTATGCTGTACACAGCTATGAGGAAAATTATCATTATGATGTTCAAGATTGCTATTCTGTGCCAGTCTTGTTTGATGTTTTGCAGGACACCTGCTCTGCATGAGTCGCAGCTGAAGCAGAGGTTCTCATTAGTCCAGAGTATGCAATCCGGATCTGCGTTTGGATTGGTAGAGTTATCCCACTCTGTTGCATTCTCAAAGACGAATTTGCAAGCAAAAGGAGGTTTGCAGCATCCGGACTGTCGCGAACAAGCCGCATATTAGCATCTTTGATGAGAAAAGAGTTATAAAAACTGAACATGACAGTGAAAGGAAAGTTTCTGCCGGCTTTACATGATAGTTTCTATGCTAAGAGTTTCAACGAACATTGGTGTGTTCTAGAAGCGAATGAATAAATGTTATGATAGCCTGTTATTTAGCGAAATCCTTAAGGCTGTACACAGCGACTAATCCAGAAATAAGTGCTTCAACAGTTAGCATTACTGTGGAGAGAAGTCTGAACGCAAAATATCATTTCAAAGTTTGTACAGTGAAGAATGAGCAACGCAATCAATAGTATACCTCTGCAAAGAGTTTCAGTGAACAATGGTGTTTTTAGAAGCAAATAAACAAGTGATATGATAGCTTTTAGATTAATGAAACCCTTGAGGCTGTAAATGAAGACTAATCTATCAATCTGCCAAAGTTCAAAGTGCTTCAAACAATAAGCGTTTCTGTGGAGAACAATCTGAACGCAAAATATTATTCAAAGTCTGTAAAGAGAAAAATGAGCAATGCAACCAATAGTGTGAGTCTGCAAAGAGTTTCAGTGAACAATGGTATTTTCTAGAAGCAAACAAATAAATGATACAATAGCTTCTATAACGAAACCCTTGAGGCAGTAAATGGAGACAAAATACGTCAATATGACAAAGTTCAAAGTGCTTCAGCAGGAAGGATTTCTGTGTCTGAACAAAAAGAGCAATGCAATAAAAATATACCTGAAGGGGAGAAAGCTGGGCACTGGAAAAGGCCTCTGATGTGGGATACTCGTCGTTGAGACCTTTGCAAACTTGTGCGTCAGCAAGGCAGCTCCTGATGCGATTCCAACTTTGAGCATCGTCTACTTTCTTTTGTAGCCAAGTGGAGTAATCTTCCAACCTGTATTCTCTGAAGCCTTTTCCAGCTAACGCGTGGCCTGCACCATCATTAGTGACTACGAACGCAAATACAGTGAAGCAGAGAAGCAAGAAGATAAGCAGAAACATGACAAAGAGATAGATCCACAAAAGTGAAGATACTCTGAAGCATCCTCCCACGAAGCCAGCAATAGACACCAACAAAATAAATATCCCAATAATGGTGACTGGCCACTGCAGAAATCTCACACAGTCAGTGTTATGCTTAGTTGCCAGCCAAATGCCACCCCCTATGATAGGCACTGACAGAACAATGGTGGCAAAGTTCAGTATTCCAATGAGGTAGTTACTAAATCCCATTTTGTGCACAATATTGAGCTCAAATGTTTTGGTTCCTGTTTGATTTTTAAAGCTGGCAATGAGTTTCTCTGCCTTGAATAATACTCCAAATCTTGGATGATTCTTTCTGCCTTGAATAATAACGCAAATCTTCGATGGAATAGATCACAGAGGTGAACACTTGCAGAGATGGCTACCTTAATTCTAGAAAAAAGTAAGAGACAAATGCTATATGCAGAAATAATCCTCCATAGCCTGCAATTCTCAACACAGATAAACACATCATTTGGAGCGTGGATCGAGCCACTTTCAGGGGTCAATTGTTACACCTATCTAGCATCTCCACGTGCACAGTGAAGCAAAAAGCACACGGATCTGAAAATATGACAGATGCTGAGCCACACACACCACTGAAATTACAGAGCTCCCGTACTAATCAGATCCATACGTAACAGGTACATCTCTCTCTCTCTCTATCTATCTCTCTCTCTCTCTCTCTCTCTCTCTCTCTCTCTCCCCCCTTTAGTTTTATGCTACTTTTCTATCATTTTGGAGGTTTTACTGTTCATTTTTTTTTCACCTTCTAAACCTTAATTTCCTCCCCCTTTTGCATTCATTTTTTGAGCTCAAATCCGATCCAACGGGATTGGCTCAGTTCATTAGATTTGGCGTCCCAAGTTTCTTTGATCCCAAGTTCTTTGATCCAGGTTTTACCCCCCATTGGAAACCAAGATGCATCAGAAGTGGCTCAGTTCATTAGATTTGGCGTCCCAAGTTTCTTTGATCCCAAGTTCTTTGATCCAGGTTTTACCCCCCATTGGAAACCAAGATGCATCTTCTAAGCTATCTAGAAATTCAAGGTTTATGAACATTTGCATTCTCCAAGAAAAGTGTTAAGCATCCATCTTTATAGAGACGTTAGGTTGTTTCGAGATCTCTTTATGGGACAAATGTAAACTCCTCTTGTCACTTCTCAATCAGCGACTATCAGATGTAGTTCAACTGACTTTAGAGTTTCTAAAAATTATCTTAATCTATGACAATAACCAGTTATAACGCTCACAAGGAGTCTGTTTTACCATGGGTTGTCGACATTATCTATTGCTACTTTTTCTCAACGACAAATTTTAAGGCTTTTTCCCATTTTGTCTTTTAATTTTTTTATCTTGGAGATTTGAATTTCACTTGAAAGGTTTAGCACATTACCTCAAACATTTATTGAAGGTGTTTGTGTAATTATGTTGCCGAAATTCTAAAGATGTTGGCATAGTTTTAAGATTTGCGTACGGGACAAATGCAAAGCTCACGTGTCATCTGTGAGGCACCCACTTGACACCTTGTGGATCAATCAACATCTTGTCTATCCATGCCCATGTTCTCTCTCTCTCTCTCTCTCTCTCTCTCTCTCTCTCTCTCTCTCTCTCTCTCTCTCTCTCTCTCTCTCTCTCTCACACACACACACACACACACACACACAATAGCAAACTAATGAAACACTAAACCTTACCTTTGACCTTGATCCAAAATCTTCCTTAGTAACTAAGACCTAAAATGTATTCTAAGCAACAAATACCTTTACATTGAATGTCATGTTTCATAGGAATATGCACCATATTCATTTCATATCCATACTATTTATAATATATATCATCTCTTGAATGCACAACCTTTATATGACTTTGTATTTCTTTTCTATGAATATGAGTTTGTATTTCAAACAACAATGATTATAATAATATATCCCACACATTTGCTCATTAAAAATTGCCCCCGAGCACCCAAATCAAGGCCACAATAGCCATGTGATATAGTAGTATTGGATATAGAATATAATATAATTGAATAACCCGAAGTGTCCTTAATGGCTTGCTTGATTGTCTAGTTTATTTATCTCTTTAATGGGGTTGACGTAACTTAACCTTGATGGATATGGGTAACATGTAAGATGTCTCCTATTAATCAAGTAATCATCTTTTGATAAGCTTCAGATGTCGAATGCTTTAACTTTCTAAAATTTATTATGGTGAAGATTGATTTCATTCTAGAAACGTAAACAAAAGTATGACCATATACAAATATATGTATCATGATTCTATGGAATGTAAGATTATGTTTTGCTCCAAAAGTGAAATAATGTTGCAAATGAGAAAAAAAAAAATGTGAACGTGGTGAGGCAATGGGGCTAGGTCTACAAATGGTGGCTTATTTGGTGATGATTTTGGAGGAATGTCACCCTGTCTACCTCGCAAGAGTAACAAAGTGTATCTGCACACTAGGATACTAGAATGCCCTTGGGCATAGAAGAGTAGTTAAGTCATGTGATGAATGAATTAGGTTGAGAAATTGGATACTCCAAATGGGGATGCAAATATTCATTCACACATCTTCTCCATAGCTTCTCCATAGCTCTGCTGTTGTAAAGCTAGTTTTACAATGCAAGCTTTACTTCCGGCGCCACTGGCGCCAGCAATAGAATGAGTGCCACACAATCTAGGGCATTCTAACACCATGAGGTTTTTGTTTCACTTTTGTGCCTCTCCTCATTGAACCAATCTTTCAGTACACTCCCCTATACTTACCTCATTGATCTCTCCAACCAATTTTTTGATGTTAGATCTACCAGTAAAGCCTACTATGGTGATGTCAAAAAAACAATAGTTGGAATCTGAAAAGTTCAAATGTTTCAATGATTTTTTTATCATTTCTTGTTTGATCTTGGCATGATGTATGTTCACTTTCTTGTTTTTGGCCAAATGTCTATTGATTTACATTTTTTCCACTCTTGGACTATGTAAATGTGAAAAGTTGAACAAATTTTCATTGTCGATGCGAAAAGTCACAAAGGAAATCTCAAATTTGTGTTTTTTTTTTTTCATTTTTCCAAGTTCTTGTTAGATCTATTATAAAACCAATAAGGTCTCTGCCAAAACATAATAATAATATAACTTTTGGTGTCAGTGTTGAGGAGACTAACACTAGAATCCAAAAAATTATTATTGTTTTTGCATGGTTTTTTGTTATTTGATCTTGGCACAATGTATATTCCCCTTCTTATCAAGTTTTATATCGATAATTTAGCTAATGGTCAATATTCCAATGCGAAGCAAGATTGTACTTGAGTCATATATGAAGGGCACCATCACAACAAAACAAGCATCATATTACATCAAGTTAGTGTGTCAAGCATATTTGGAGATTCCAAACATGGACATGACCCTTCATCGATGTATCCTCATTGCTATGCATGCAGACATCCATATAGCAAACAAACAGGTTATACTTTTAACTTACCCTAATTGCAACCAAATTTATGTTGGTTAGCTATTTTGTTTTTCAACCAAAAGTAAAAGACCATACTTTTATCCTAATTTGCCCTCAAATTTTAGGGGCCTTTTTGTTTGTAAGTTTTGACACCTTTGGCAATTGTCACATCACACCCTATTGAGTGAGATCATTACATTTGCAAAAAGTTCTAGTTCTTAGTACAAGAAATAAAAGAAAGTGAACAAACTTAGTACACTTTTAAACTAAAAGATTTTTAAGTCATAATAGTTAATCTCATAGACTTCAGCTTTTAAAATACCTAAAATCTTGAGAACTTTCAAGTTTTGAACAATGAAATCTAAAATGTCACACTCAAACTTTCAAAAAGCTTGTGCCATGGAAACACTCACTACACATGGATATATATCTAAAAGATGGGTCCACCTAGGGTAGGGCACTAAGAGGGTGAACTCCCCAACAATTGTACTTGTACACTATGTTCAATGCTATTTACAAGCTAGCCACTCTAAGGGTAAAAGAATGGTATTTGTAGTTCCATGTTATAAGCTTCTTTATAGCTTTGATAGCTTTGAAATGTGAAACTTAAAACTTGATACCTCAAAGTCTCTCTCTTGAAATACTCACATACAAGAGCTTGTTTTTTTGAATTAAAGCTTTAAGTTTCAAACTGATTTTTAACACTTTATGTTTGAAGTTTTAGTGTAAGTTCAAACTTAGTTCATAGGCTAAACCTTAATACAAAGTCTAAAAATATTTTAAAAAGAAGAAGTTTTTAAAGTTTTGGCCTTTTAAGTTTTACTTTTAAAGTTCAAAGTGTTGAGATTTGGCCTTTTTAAGTTATTTTTTTCTCTCAATAGCCATCAAAATTTACGTTTTAGATCTTAATTTTCGAGTTGGAAGTTAATTTTTGAGTTGGAAGTTACATCAAGCTTAAGCTTTATATTATAGGGTGTGCGTGTGCATGTGCGTGTGTGTGTGTAATTTTTTAGCTTTCATCTTTAGCATTGGTGCCACTCATATCATGCCTTGAATTTTCTCGATTCACTTAGTCAAACAATGTTTACCATCCTAAGAAATGAACGTACACTCTCACATGTCTAACCGATGAATATTTGCACTCACATGCTTGTCAAATTTTAATTCATAAGTTGTGAGAAACTACAAACAAGAACCACAAAAGGTTTTAAAGGTTGTGTAGTACAAGTGATCAATGGACATGCAATCATCACCCTAAACATTTTGAAGGAGTTCAACTTAGAAGATGGGAGACTTAACCGTACAAGCAAGTGCAAACATATTGGGGGATAGAGGGCGAAAAAGTGTTTGAGACACTTGCCTAAATCAAAACAATGCTTCTTAAAAAAATGCTCACCAAAAATCATTTCCCCTAGATAGAGCTTGGTGATTTTGTGCTTGTTCACTGAAGTTGAGTGTGGTGGTTGGAGGCAACCTCTGGTCCAAGAATTGTATTCTTTGGATTCATTGTGATCCTCTTCAATCTCCTTGGTCCCATGCTAAGCTTTTCCAAAGTCTTTGTTATTCATCTTTAATTTCTCATTCCAAACCATATTTCTGATATTGCCATTGATTGCTACTGGCAAGGCGGTGCCAATGATAGGATGTATGAGGCGTAGAGAGGGGAGGTGAATCATAGGAATGTGCATCTTGTATTGGGACATGCAACTTAGCCTCCTCAACTCCTCACATATTCCTAGATTGCATACATTCCATGGCAATCTCAAATCATGTGGCAATAGCATTGTGGGAGTGGTCCTAGTGTTCAAAGAGGTGCTCTATTGATTCAACAACAAGAGAAAGGAAAAGGAAAAGTGATCTTTGGAAAATCTATTGAGCATACTATCAAGGAGTGTGAGAAGTATGATTGGATATCTCTTGAGAAAGAAGTTTGTGTGCAGTCTACTCTATTCCAAATTGTTTGTCACCTACAGTGCCAACAACACCGGTAACTCTTCAAGATAATCCAATTCCATTGTCTCTTTTAATGGCCATGCAATTCATCTTTGGTGTGGAGTGCATTGCATAGTTGATGTAGTGTCTTCAATTGAAGTACTAGAAGGTTTGCATCCTCAATTCAATGGAGCAATTCAAAATATAGTCAACATTATTTTTTAAACTTATCCAATTCAGTAGTTTTTCACAAAAGCTTGGATGTGGACAATGTAGTTCATGGAGGTAGGATGTAATATTTGTTTGAGATTGTGTGAATGTAGTCCATTTTCAATGCATTTGTAATTGATAGTTAGCTACTAGGGACATTGTTCAACAAAAGAACATTAGAATTGCATATCAGTTATAGGCTAGTTGAAGGGGAATCACCCATACTTTTAATTTTTCAAAGTAATTGAATTGTAAATTGTGCATCAAGCACAAACCATTTTTGATTGTTGCAAAATTATCATCAATAATTTAATTTTTTTCGTCATCATGTGTGCCTTCATTTCTTGATAAATTCATCCTCCTGCATAATCCACATGAAAGAGACATCGGTAAGCCTCAAGAGTTTCATGTCCTGCCTCAAGGGGCATCCTCATAGTTAGAATTAAAGTAGAATCATTGTCTTATTGTACTGTGGGTCCTATCAGTGGATAAGGATCAATTGGCCTCGCCACAAGGCAAGTCGATGGGACACGCGTCCCACCAACGGCAACCTGGGTCATGCATGGGTTGCCTGAGTGAACAACTATATGTACAGTGTAATTTCATTTTGAGAAATACAGTTGCTATGTGAGCTTGCTGTGGAGAGTGTTTTCTGTCTGTGTTATTGTGTAGCATGATCTGTGTTCCTGTGCAAAGCAAATTCTAAGTTGGTATCAGAGCCGTACAAGGAGTGTACACAGTACAACATCGCCATTGAAGAGAGCTTCGGGAGAACTGTCTTCTGAGAGTTTGGGGTTTACGGCGGGTTGAAGACTGAAAGAGAAGCACTGGTGCACGGTTTCTAGTTTATAGAGGCTTGCCAAGCTCAACAGAGGGATTATTAGCCTGTGCATAGCATCAGACAGGGGAAAATTTGGTGAAAAATTGACAATTTTGAAGCCAGTTGAAAATTGAAACCGGGTTTAGGATTACGGTTTTTTATACATAACTGGTGATTTTTTCGCTGTTTGTGCACCGTTTTGGATGCCATAAGGACAAGAAGGAAGCTAATTACATTGTCAACCAGCCATGGAGAGATTCTGAGGTTTATGTCAGAGCTTTGTCTCCAGACAATTAACCTAGCAGATTTGCGGTAAAAGGTGAAAAAAGCCACTTTGTCAAATTGAGTTAAAATCACCGTTTCTCCACGGAATTTCATGAGTGAACACTCTACAGACTTGGTATCAGTAGGACAACCTGCTCCAGGCCTCAGATCGTGCTCAAATTGATCCGTAGGCAAGTTAGATCAAGCAAAAACGAACTTGGGGAGGCGCGGCCGTAGACAGGGAGGTCACGGACTGTTCG
Source organism: Diphasiastrum complanatum (assembly GCA_029204225.1). NCBI lineage: Eukaryota > Viridiplantae > Streptophyta > Lycopodiopsida > Lycopodiales > Lycopodiaceae > Diphasiastrum > Diphasiastrum complanatum. The sequence continues at coordinate 42,294 of MU833183.1, forward strand.
CGCGTGGAACCAAGGTGAAACTATAGCGTTTCGGAGTGGGTAGTGCTTACAAGACTCTCCATTAGTGCACAAGAGTGCTCAGATCCATTGGATAGAGAAGCTACAAGATCAACGGCTCAGTTCGTGCTATCCAGAAGGGATATCCACAGTTGGATCAAAATCAACCATTGGATGGAGTCTGAAGGGTTGTTGAAGAGGGCCTTGAAGAAATGAAGTGCATTTTGGCCTTCAACTTCATTAAAATTTTTCATACTGAAATTGGAGTTGGGTCCCTTCACAAGTGAAGAGTGAAGTTTTTTCAAGGTGAAGAAACAGTTCAAAAACTAGAAAAGTCCCTATTTTTGGGTCCTTTGCCCGTTTTGACCCAAACGAAAGGCTATAACTTCCAAACGAAGGGCACTCGAACTGTACCTGCAAGTACGATACAACAAAACAGAGTGATTGCAGCGGAGAAAGTGTTCGGAGTGCGCCAAAAGTGATTTCACCATTCCACTGGGCACGTTGTTGGGAGTTGACGACTGAGTGCATTTCGGAAGGCGACACCGATTTGGCTTTCAAATTGGTGGAAAAGCGGTGAGTGGCCTGGTAAGGGAAAAAGTGCAAGTCATTAATTTCAACTTCTGATGTCATGTTGGCCTCGACATACTGTTTTTAGCCTACGGCAGAAGTTTCAAGCAGTTTTGTGATGGCAAACATGGGAGAGTCCATTTTGAGTGAAAGTAGCAAATTGGACGGGATTTCCAACTATGCAGTGTGGAAATTCAAAATGAAAAACATACTGACGGAGAAAGACATGTGGGAAGTCGTCACAAGTGATGAGAGAAGGCCGCCAAATGAAACGGATATCAAAGTGTTCGACAAAAAGATGAGAAAAGCTTTGACCTTCATTAACTTGTCAGTGAAGGATCACATCATTACCCACATTTGTGATGTTGTTCCACCCAGACAGGCATGGGATGTGCTAAAGGAGCAGTTCGAGACGTCAAATCCGTCAAGAATCATGTTTTTGAAGTCAAAGTTGAATAGTTCCCGCATGCAGCAAGGAGAGCACATTCAGACGTACATGACCAGAATCAAGACAATGAGAGATGAACTGCATTCTATTGGTGAGCGCATACGTGATGTGGAGCTGGTGCACAATGCATTGTGTGGCATTGCAGAACCCTATCAGATGTTTGTGAGCGGAATAGAATCAAGAGAAAGATTGCCAACCTTTGACGAGCTCACAGGAACCTTGATGCAGAAAGAGCAACGGCGAGAAATGGTGAAAGCTAGACGTCAAAATACTGACGATCAGGCACTTGCGACACGCCAAAAACAAGGCAAGGGCAAGGGCAAGAAGAAGTCTAAACAACAATTTGCCAAGTCTCAGGAGGATGAGAGATCTTCCAGTACAACTAAGAAGAAAGGCAAGTGCTTCCATTGTGGTAAAAAGGGCCATTGGAAGAGTGAATGTCGCAAATTCCTGGCGGAACAAGGCTAGGGGAAACCAAAACAAGTAGGTAACCTTGTCGATGAGGGTGAGATTGAAGATTCTAGCATCTTTGTATCTGCATTGTCATCTAATCAAGATGATCAAGCATGGTATATTGACTCGGGAGCCACAAGACACATGACAAGTAACAAGAATTGGTTCAGTAGTTTGAAAGTGTTGGATAATGAAACATCTGTTTCACAAGCAAATGGTGAGTGTGCAAGACCAAGGGGATAGGCACCGTTTCAATCCAACTACCTGATGGCAAAAGCAGGATGATCAGGGAGTACTTTACATACCAGGTTTAAAGAAAAATCTACTTTCTAATAGAGTCATTACTGATCAAAAGTTGAAAGTAGAATTCGCCCATGATCGTTGCTTTGTGAAGGATGTGAATCAAAAGTTCAAAGTTATTGCACATGAAGTAAGGGAGCCCAATACAATATTGTACAAGTTGAATACTACAATCAAGGGGCAACATGGACTTGTATCGTCCATTCCATTGCAAACTGAGTTGTGGCATAAGAGGCTTGGTCACTTGAACTTGGGAAGCCTCAATTTGATGAGAAAATTGGAGATGGTAACAGGATTGCCTACCATAGAAGATCACTTGAAATTTTTGGGCAAATATGGGAAGCAGCATCAAGAGAAGTTCAACAAAGGGAGTGTTGCAAGAGCAAAGAAGATCCTGGATTTAATCCACACAGATTTATGCGGGCCTATGAGGACCATGTCCTTAGGTAAAGTTTTCTATTTCATGACCTTTATTGATGATATGTCACGTAAGACATGGATCTACTTCTTGAAGAAGAAATCAGATGCATTTAATAACCTCAAGAGCTTCAAAGCATTGGTCGAAAATGAGACAGGTAGGAAGATCAAAGTCCTAAGATTAGATAGTGGAGGTGAGTACAAGTCTAGTGACTTCAATGATCTTTGTGATCAATGTGGGATTAAAAGACAATTTATGCAAGCTCATACTCCTGCTCTCAATGGTGTAGCTGAGCGCAAGAATTGTACGATTGTGGAAAGTGCCAGATCTATGCTAGCTGAGATGAAACTACCAAAAGATTTTTGGTCAGAAGCATGTAGCACGGCAGTCTATCTTCAAAATAGAAGTCCTACCATTGTCATACCAAAGATAACACCTGAGCAAGCATTCACAAAGAAGAAGCCAAAGGTGAACCACTTGCGAATCTTTGGATGTAAGGCCTTTGTACACATTCCTAAGGAAGAGAGACGTAAACTTGATGTGAAAGCTATCAAGTGCATATTCCTAGGATATGATGATCGTGTGAAGGGCTATAGATGTTTTGATCCAGTGGAAAACAAAATCTATATAAGTCGTGATGTTATCTTTGATGAATCCAAGATGTATGAAGACGAGGATGCTGAGAAGATAGACACATCCACTGGGAAAGATGGTATAGTGAGGATACTACCTGATGATGATCCATTCATTGACCTTTTGAGTGATGAACATGAGGATACATCTCAAGATACTACTACTCAACCTCAAGAGACAGGTTGGAGAGGTAGGGACAAATCTTTTGGTGCAAGAAGGATTGAAGTTGCAGGTGACAAATGCAAGGAGAAGGATGTACCGTGGGATACATTTTCACCAGGAAGCCGATCACCTAACAAGAAGCTCCCTAAGTGGTTTGAGAGATTGTTGGAGAGCCGCGACATGGATGACTTTCCAGGATCATCTAGCCAGGGAGAGCTACGAAGATCAACAAGAGAGAAGACACAACTTGAAAGATATGAAACAAATTATTTTCTCTTATCTAGCATTATTCAAAGCAAAGAACCTTCGACTTATGGTGAAGTGAAGGATGATAACATTTGGGTCAAGGCCATGGGAGAGGAGATGGAGTCAATTGCTAAACATAACACATGGGACTTAGTAGAACCATCAGTTGGCAAGAAACCCATTGGTTGCAAATGGGTATATAGGACTAAGTATAGCAAAGCATATCAAAGCACAAGACAAGATTGGTGATCAGAGGGTATGCACAAAGTAAAGGCATCGACTATGAGGAGACCTTTGCGCCGGTTTGTAAGTGGAATACTCTACGTCTACTTGTTGCTTTAGCTTCACATTTTGGTTGGCCTTTGCATCAAATGGATGTGAAAACTGCTTTTCTAAATGGTGAGTTAGAAGTAGAAGTGTTCATGGATCAACCTGAAGGCTTTGTAGCGACAGGAAAATAAAGTATGTCGCTTGAAGAAAGCGCTTTATGGTCTTAAACAAGCACCATGTGCGTGGTATAGCAGGATTGATGCCTACTTTCGTTCAAAGGGGATGGTGAGAACACATTCTGATCCAAATCTATATGTCTTATGCTTTGATAGTATGGTTGCTTTGATTGCTCTTTAGGTTGATGACTTGATTATTACGAGAAATAATCAAGAGATGATAGACATGATCAAGAAAGACCTCATGGAACAATTCAAGATGACAGATCTCAGCTTGATGCATTACTACCTTGGAGTAGAGGTGTGGCAAAAAGGACACGAAGTGGGTTTAACACAGGTGAAGTATGTCAAAGAGTTGCTGCACAAGTTTAGGTTGCAGGATTGCAAACTAGTAAATACTCCTATTGAACCAGGTAAAGAGCTTTCTAAGCTTGATGAGTCACAGTCATTTGATGCCACGCTGTATAGACAGTTAGTAGGGAGCTTGATTTACTTTACCACAACTAGACCAGATATATGCTATGTTGTTGGCATTGTAAGTCAGTTTATGGCAGCACCTACGGAAATGCATTGGAAGACAGCTAAACACATTTTGCGTTATGTGAAAAGCACTTCAGAGTATGGCTTGATTTACAAGAAGCATGATGGTTTACCTGAGTTGCGTGGCTATGTGGATGCGGATTGGGGAGGTGACTATGATGATCGTAGATCTACCACAGGGTATGTGTTCCAGTTTTGTGGTAGTTGCTTTTCCTAGTCTAGTAAGAAGCAAAGTACAATTGCTCTTTCCACCACAGAAGCAGAGTATAAGGCAATGTGTAGTGCAGCACATGAAGCTATATGGTTGAGACAAATCTTGGAAGAAGTTGGCATGAAGTTGAAAAATCCCACGACGTTACATAGCGACAGTCATAGTGGCATTTAGCTAGCAAAGAATCCAGTGTTCCCTGCGAGAACTAAACACATTGAGATTCAATATCACTTTATATGTGAGAGGCTGCTGAGTCGTAAATTTCATGTTGTTCATTGTAGCACAGAAGAACAACTAGCTGATATTTTCACTAAGCCACTTGCTGGAGAAAAGTTTGATAAGTTTAGATCAAAGCTTTCTGTACTTAAAGTTTGTTGACTTTAAAGCTATGTATATGACTGTATAAAAGTAGACTCTACTTTAAGGGAGAGAGTTAGAACTAAAGTAGAATCACTGTGTTACTGTACTGTGGGTCCTATCAGTGGATAAGGATCAGTTGGCCTCGCCATGAGGCAAGTCGACGGGACACGCGTCCTGCCAACGGCAACCTGGGTCATGCATGGGTTGCCTGAGTGAACAACTATATGTACAGTGTAATTTCATTTTGAGAAATACAGTTGCTATGTGAGCTTGCTGTGTAGAGTGTTTTCTGTCTGTGTTATTGTGTAGCATGATCTGTGTTCCTGTGCAAAGAAAATTCTAAGTCTCATGCCTCTTGAGTCATGAGAAAAGCCTCAAGGGCCTCCTCATGTGCCTCTAGAGGAGACTCAAGAGGCATGACAAGAGGCTTCCTCATGCTTGTTGAGAATCTTTTTTCTTGGTTCCTTGATTAGATCTATTTGCATTACAATATACCACACTTCTATTTCCAACTTTTCAAATAACTTTGTTGCAAAACATCAAGCACTATCCAATTGAATCTCATGCAACATTTCAAGCCTTTTATATCACTTGGTTGGTGAATGTAGAAATACATTTCACTTTGAGTTATTTTGAGTGATACATCTTATATCCCCTCCTTCCTTTCTAGCATTAAATCCTAGATTGAGTGTGAATGATGCAAACAATGAATGGAAGAAAAAGTTTTGAAGACTTTGACACAAATAGTACAGATTTTAATGCCTAACAGTTAGAAAGAAGAGAACAATTGCATCCACTTGAATGTAGAACAGAAACTCATTATATCGCAAATTCAATGAAGTTACATCAATAAGTGTGTGCATACTCTATGTCGAAGTAGATGTTTACACAACTTCTTTTGACATCACTTCCTAATATATTTAAATATATTAAGCCAAATTTCTCTTACATGTCTCCTTTGTTGATATTATATCATCCACTTCATTCATCGAGTATAATTGATGAAAAACCTATCACAACACATCTAACTAGTTTAACAACTATTTTTGTTTATGAAGTTTCACTTATATGCACAAAAGAACAACAAAACTCAACGTACCAGACAGAAGCTATTCTCACAGAAGATTCGACATGTCTAACAATACATGCATGTGGTTCTCTCCAAGATTCAAGTTGGCCATCTAATTGGAAATGTGTTATCTTCCTTCTTTTCCCACCAAGAATTACTTCTACTAAGGGCTTGGCCCTTTGCAAACTGTTACCAAATCCATCATTTATTGGTTGGCGTGACTCCAAGCAATCTGCATCCTCAACATATCTATAACTAAGTACACCATTTTGACATATGCCTCGTACATGCCGAAGTTGTGATACATTTTGTCAAGTAGCAAAGAGTCTCGAGTGCATGAAACCATTCCACTAATATCTTTTATGATTTTATCGGCTTCAAGTACTTTTGAGCTCAAATTTTTTTTACCCTTTCCCTCTCATCACATGTCATTTCAGCCAATGTGTTGCACAATATGGCCTTCTCCCACTCCTATCAACATTTGAAGTGGTGCTTGCAAATGTTACCCTTTTGGGCCCATGCAAATGTACAACAAGCCCATTCGATAGCTAAATTAAATACCAAATGTAGTTTGTTGGGATCAGAAATACTTATGATAGTTGAAAATACATCAAGATCAAACGAAAGAGACACATATGAATTGGAAATTCTACGAGCTCGAAGTAAAGCGTGTTCAACTAGTATCTCCCTTGTGCTTGTGAGAAAACCATAACTTTTACAAAAATCTAGATAGGCATAACGTTTTTCCACATCAGTCAATAATACATGTGTTAACCAATCCACTCTTCTATTCCTCATTGTTTTCTTTGTGCGTAGGTGTTGACCTTTCAGATTAGCCTGGAAGGCTTCAATTGCACCATTACTATCTTGATTTGCTAAAGGCATGATCCTCGTTGCCTTTATCCACATATCTGAAATGTTTCAAGAAATGTTAGATGTTTGTGAGTTTATTTGTTTCTCACGACACATAATTTGCTTCAAGTGTTCCTCATTTGAATGTGTGTATACGAATGTCAAGGAGTACACCCCACTGTTACATCCATGTCATGTATGAGAGATTCAGAATAGTCCTTGACATGGATATCCGGTACTCCAATGTACAAGGTTATTAGTTATGCAAAGTCGTTCCAAACTAGGCTAGATATGTAACTAACCTTTTGAGGGCCCAAATGCTCTAATTGGACCTATGGATAGTGCGTGGTGATTGATAGCTTTTGGTGCAAGAATAGGAGGTCAAATGCTTTTGGAGTGGTCTTGGGGGATCCTAGAGAGAATATTTCTCAACTTTTGGGGTCTATATCTCCTGTAGGAACTCGCCCATCTCCTCATTCGATTTTATATTTTTCAAAGCTAGGATCCTCTCCTCTCTTACATTCAGTCATTGTGGCTCAAGGGTGAAGTAATTAGGGATTTGACTATCTGTTTCCTATTGGTTGGGTGGTTTGGCTCCACAGGCATCCTTTTGGTTGCATGTGACAGGATCTTCAGAGATCTTCACTTGGCGATCGTTATAGTCACAAGGGGATAAATAAGGTAACTATTAAGAATAAATATCCATTGCCCCGAATGGATGATCTAGTAGATCGATTAGGTGGAGTTAAATACTTCACAAAAATAGATCTCGGAACCGAATATCATTAGATTAGAATACATCCGAATGATGTGCAAAGGACTACTTCTCGAATGAGATTCAGTCATTTTGAATTCCTAGTGCTTTCTTTTGGTTTGACAAATGGATGATGAACGAAATATTTTGTCCATATCTGGTTGTGTTTTTGGATGATATTTTCATCTACATTAGGACTCTTAAGGAGCATGTAAATCATCTTAAGACTGTCTTGAGAATTTTCAAAAGATAAAAGCTATTTGCTAAAGAATCCAAGTGTGAATTCTTTAAGCATTACTTAGTATCATTGGTCATAAGATCACCCCAGAAGGGTTGAAGATAGACAAGGGTAAGGTCAAGATAGTGCTCGAGTGGCCGACATCGAAGACGGTTAGAGAAGTTAAATCTTTCCTTAGTTTTATAGTTCTCTTTCATAAGCCTATTGAGGATTATGTGAAGATCATAGCACCTCTTAATAATCTTACTAAAGGTAGAGTTAATAATAAGAAGAAGAAAAGAGGTCAACCTAGTCTGACTATTGAATGGAATGAGGAACTAAATCAATGCTTTGATAAACTCAAATATATGGTTGCTTAAACTCCTGTTCTATAGATCACGAATCTAGATTTACCTTACATTGTGCAAATTGATGCAAGTGATTTGGTGATAGGAGCAGTTCTTTTACAAAATGATAGGCTGATAGCGTTTGAGAGCAAGAAACTTACAGGTCTTCGGTTGTGTTATAACTCAGAAGAAGGAGTTATTTGCCATGATACATGCACTTAAAACCTAGAGGCATTACCTTTATGGTAGTCCGATTATAGTGTATATAGATTATCAGCCTCTGAAGTACTTTTGCAATCAACACGATTTGAGAGTTCATAAAGCTTGTTGGACTGAGCTTATGCAAAAATTTGATCATGAAATATGATATGTCAAAGACACCTCTAACCAGGTTACAGACAATTTTAGTTAGATTATTGAATTAAATGAAATTTCATTCACCCAGATTTCTACAGGTCTATATTTTTTGTTGAGAGAAAAGTGTGAAACAGATTCTCATTCTGGTCGCATTTGAAAAAAGGTTGAGACTGGAAAAAATGAGAATGGAATAGAGATTAACTCACAAGGATCTCAGGTTCCCAAGAAAGATAAGAAGATTGTAGAACAATTCGCCATTCGAGGTGGTTTGCTATTTTGGAATGGAAAAGTTTGTGTACCACGGGATGATGAGCTAAAAAAAAAATTCTTTAATGTCATTATGTACCTTCATCCTAGTATATACATGACTTTGGACTTGGTCAGAAGAGAGTTTTATTGGCCACAATGATTAAAGGTTGGAGGGTTGTTACATCCCTTAGATATCCCTGAAAAATGATGGGAAAGCATATTTTTGGATTTTGTAGTTGAACTTTCCAAAATACAATGGCAAGATCCAAAAAGTTACGGATTTGTTGCATGATATGCAAGAAATGTTGCAAGTGGCACGTGATAGTATTCGTAGTGCTCAAGATAGAGCTAAGCATTATGCTGATCTTAAAAGATCTCCCAGAGATTTTTAAGCTGATGATTGGGTATATCTTAGAATTTCAAAAGATTCTAAGACTATGAGTATAGGGGAGCATTATAAGTTGTCTATCAAATATTGTGGACCATTTCAGATTATAGAGAATCTTTGTTCTTTAGCTTACAAACTTGATCTTTAGGACAAGTCAACTACTCAACCAGTGTTTCATGTAAGCTGGTTAAAATTAAGTTCACATGAAAGTGATACAGATAGTTCTGATGAGGATCTGGCCCATTTAGAGGATATATCGCTCAGAGTACCTTTAGAACCAGAAAGAGTACACAAAATCGAAGATAAACAACTGTGGAATCGTTCTATCTCTGAGTGCTTGATACAGTAGTGGAAAGGTTGGATTGAGGATGATCATTCGTGGGAAAGGGTTGAAAGCATAAAGAAGAATTTCTCTAGTTTCCACTTTTGAGGGAAGAAGTACTTCAAGGGAGGAAGAATGTTACGTCCATGTCTTGTATGAGGGATTCAGAATAGTCTTTGACATGGATATTCAGTACTCTAGTGTACGCGATTATCTTATTGAGTTTGCATGTCTTTAATTGAGTAAATGCTAATTTTTCTACATTGGCAATGTTGTATGTTGTGTTGACTTTCTAACCAAAGATCAAAGGACACATTTTGGATCTTAGTGATCTGAAATTCTTCACAGATATTATGCAAAGTCTAACAAGCTTCCTTATGCTAGATCTAGGTCAAAATCTAATATGCTTCTTGGATATGTTCATCTTTGTGGTAACTTGGCTAGTTATGAGGATAATGAAGATTCTTCAATGGTTCTTCATGGCAAGTGCAAGCATGCAAAAGGTAAGGAAAGAGCTAACTTCATCAATGGAGGTGGTGAAGGCTATTCCTTGAAAAAGTTTGTTGCTAATAGTTTCTTTGATCATATGGAAAAAGATGTTGCTAGGTGCATACATGAAGGAGGTGGTTCTTCTACATTTTTTTGTGATGAGTCCAAGAAAGTCATTTTTGTAGCAAGTGGAGTCACATGTCTTCATAAAGAGAGTAGATCAAATGGTTCTATCATGAGACTTGGTGAGGGAGATAGTTACAAGTCAAGAAGAAGAGAAGTATGTGAAGAGTTCAAAGTAGGATGTACTTTGAATAATGTCATTGTGAATGATAGTGAGGAAGAATCATTATCATATGAGTCATTACCTAGATCATTAAGTAGAAGTTCTTGTTTGAAAACAATTATCCTTACGTTGAAAGTACTAATCATTTTTTTCATGGCTTCTAATGTTTTTGAGGTTTCTACTTCTTATGAAGCAATCATTAAGAGGGAGTCTTATGAAGGAAAGAGCAATGGAAGATTGGTTCTTGGGAAGATCCAAGGCAATGTCTTCAAGGCAAGAGAAATCTTATTGGTGAGCTTATTGAGGTTTGTTATGGACTCAAGATGGCTGGGTTTATTAGGTTTGATACTCATCTTCACCTACTTTACTTCATGTTGGATGGAAAGTTTGGAATCTATCTTTTGCTTTATGATGGTGGCATTGTTTTTTCTAACCTTTGTGGAAATTCAAGATCAAGCATTGATGAGATCTTATTGGATCTAAATTATATGTTTTTGAGAGAGTATTTCTAGAGGTTTATGTCTGAAGATATTCATATCTTTGATGTTCAAGAGAAAGGTAAGCAAGTGGAAGTGACTCACCTTGTTTTACTCACATGTTTTGGAGAATCGTCTTGTGTAGATGATGTTATGCAAGTGGATATTGGTTCTCATGTTGGAAAATCAACTAATGGATCTGGAAAAGAGGTCTTAGTCAATGGATTTGATTGTCAAGAGGAAGATCAAGAGGTCGATCTCAAAGGGCTTCAACAACACAAAAGAAAAGGTGGCAATCTGGAGCTAGTCAAGAGCATCAAAGGAGGGTCAATTGGCAAAGATGTTTTGGATCTGTTTTTGCATGTGTTTGAAAACTCAAGTAAGGTCAAAAGAACAGCAACAAAGTGTTGTTCAAGTTTACTTTACTTTTTCTATCTCATGTTTGAGCTATTTCATGTGAATGTGTGCAAATTGTCAAGATTTGGTCAAACTAGCTACATTGTCTTACAATATCTTATTGTTGGAGTTGTACTAGCATTCTTGGCTGGTTTTGCTGATGAAAATGAAGCTATTGGAGATTTATTATATCACTCATTCATGGCCAAGTCATCAAGTGTTGATGATATCTTGTGGCAATATGGAAATAGAGGCTCATTCATGGAGTTTTATGGTGGAGACATATCAAGAAAGGACAAATATGGAGGAGACAAGCAAGAAAGTGGTCATCACTCACATTTATTGTTTGGTTGCTATAATTTTCCAGAGAGTTCAAAGTTTGAAACATGGAGGAATCATTTCATTCACATTCTATTTGGTTCTTCATGTTCTAGTTATATCTTGATGTGTAAAATTGATGAAAGAAATAGTGAAGCATTTTAGCCGCTCAGAGATAGCATAGTACTCATTTACTTATGTTTCATTTGAATCAATACTATCCTTTATTGCGTTCAGTTTTTGTCTAAGAATGTATGCGTTTCTGGAATTCTTTGCGAACAATTTGTGACTAATTATTTGTCTGATAATTTTCGATGCTTAATCGTTTGGCTACGTAATCACTACAGTATTGGCGATTTCAAAGTTAGTTATTATAAGTTCAAACATGATTTCTATTACGATTGTCTTGTTTGAAATTGATAGGCCTAGTCATGCATTGGAAAGATGAAGATAGTTTATTTCGCCATGCACGAAAAGTTTTCTCTCTAGACATCATTTGTTTCTTTTCGAGCTAGACCTATCTTCTGCACACCACTTTCCGACATTCCCTAGCCCGACACATTGAACCATGCCTCTTGTGATGCCACCTACGTGGTCATCCATTTGAAGGGGGGGTTGGGAGGGGACCATGGATCAATAAATCAGAGGGATTGAAATCTTGCATTGATTGGGGACATGAGTGGAAACACCCTTATTGTTGTTATTTGGATGGTTGTCCTACATGATTGTTGTTATTTGGATAAGGTTGAAGGCTATCCTTTGAGGCCTTGTTGTTGCTTGGGCGATCGTCCCTCATGACTGTTGTTGTTTGGATGAAGTTGAAGGTTGCCTTTTGGGGCCTTGTTGTTGCTTGGATGATTGCCCTTCAAGATTGTCTTTGTTCGAACAAAGTTGAAGATTGGCGTCCTGGGCCTTGTTGATGCTTGAACGGTTGCCCTATGTGACCGTTATTGCCCTTCGGGGCCTTGGATAGTTGCCCAACATGATCACTGATGTCTGGATGAAATTTGAAAACCATGTTGGGGTTGATGCTGTTCATTGGCTTCGAGGTTGTTTACCTTCTCCTTTAAGGTTGATGTATTGGGGCTTCAGCCAAGTATGTAAATAATTGTACATGTTTTAAACATCTAGTATTGGGTCTCGCACTTAGGCGATTGATACATCACGAGAAGCTTAGTCTTATGCAAACATTTAAATCGCTAGAAAAAAAATTACATATGAGAAGAATTATATTTTTTTAAAAATTTACATGCTCGTGACACCTCAACTTTCAACAAATTGTCACAATAGCTTACAGCTACCGCGACAAAGCTAATAAGATACTAAATCGTTAAATATCAAGACCTTGACTTGGTAATCAACATAGTGATGCCACTTAACACTCAAAATGGGACGAGAGTATTTTGCGCCATGACTAACAAGTCACTAATCATGGTGCATCAACCATCTAGTGGCAAAGGGTGGGTGATATCACCATTTCTCCAAAATGGATTTAACACTCAACATGGGATGAGAGCATTGTGCACAATGATTGACTTGTGATGAGAGCATTATGCACCAAGATCTCATCTTATGCACCTAGTATTGGTGAGGGTGGCTGACACCACCATCAGATGAGAATTTTATGCACCTAGTATTGGTGAGGGTGGGTGACACCACCATCTCTCCAAGATGGTGGGATATGTGTACGCCATTAGAGATCCTTGGGAGCCCGCAATTGTCACTAGAGTGGTGGTGCGACATATAGTGATTGCTCAACATGGGTGTATACACAATTGATTATTACTTATGGGACAACAAGCCAGCCTTTGTTGATACAAACACTGTTTTATTATTACTTATGGGGCAATAAGTGAAGCTCATGGTCATGGTTTTGGCGTCTTTTCATGAGCATGAGGGCGAAGCTAGGGTTTGCGATTCACGCTCTGTTTTTTGGAGCAAGATCGTGGTACTTCCAAAAGTTTTGATGCTGATCGCAACATGACATCTACCTAGCACATATCATCATCATCTACTCAAACAAAGATTGCTCCTCTGCAGATTGTTTGATTGGAGCAATGAACAAAGAGGTTTCCATCCGTCGGCAAATTGCCAGCTTGTAAGTCCAGATCGTATTGCATTCAGGCACAATAAAGAGGATTTTCTGTGTTTTTCTATGTCATAAGCTGCTTGCAAAGTACCTTATCAGATTTAGGTCAGTTTTTCAGTATAAAATATAAATGCAGTCATTTATGCCGTAAATAAGAGCAAAAACTGCACATAACAGGAGGCGATTGTAATCCCTTGTTGAAGGCATCCAGCACATGTAGGAGCTGGACTTAGAATCCTTGGTTTCACTGAATCTAGCTCAGAATGGAAGTTGCATGAGTAGGTTTTCTATCAACTTGCCAGTAGGTCACTGATTGTCAGCAATCAGTGTAAACCGATCAATGTATGCTATTATGTGAATCATCAGCAATACCAATTCAAGGCATATGATTTCTTCTTTTAACCATAAAAATTTAACTTCAAGATCAGAAACATGCTTCTTCCCAATGCTCAACATTTTGAACTGCTTACATATCTAGACCACTTTCGTACAAACGGTCCACTAGCATCCAAAATACCTCAAGGAAATGGTTGCTACTGGTTTGAATCTTTAGCTACTCAATGTAGTCGATTATTTTATATCATATGTACTGAAAGATTTCGGTGTTTGTGCCATCTGATATCATTTAGGCCGTCAATGGCATGGAACTGGAATATTTGCAATAGGAAGAAATGGACATGTAGCTCCAATCATGTTAATAAGTTTGTTGCAATTTCACTAACTATAGGTACAACAAGAGAGAGGATGATTTTCCATCTTTACGAGCATACAATGACTACCTCGAGGAGGTGGAAGATATTAGTGAGTCTCCGCTCCTTATCTTTCATGTTTGTATTGTTTGATCATGTCTTAATGATTCTACTTGTTAGGCAACTAATTGTGATACTCACTATGTTGATGAGTAGACCTTAAGATACTTCGATCCATACAGATATGGTAGAAGAAAATTCTTGATCCTCATTCAATTTTCTATGCATGTTAGTATGGTAGAAGAAAATTCTTGATCCTCATTCAATTTTCTATGCATGTTAGTATGGTAGAAGAAAATTCTTGATCCTCATTCAATTTTCTATGCATGTTAGTTTCAAGTCAAAACGGGTCTCTCATGCCATGTCCTTTAAAAGATTGTTGAGCAAGCAATGGTGCAAGTTAAGAACACAGGTTACATAATAGAGTATATATGAATAGCCAACTGTGAAATGATAATGGATTTCCTACAATAGGCTGTCTCCAAGGCCAAGCTATAGGAACATTGCGCTTGTAAGCTCCACAAGTTCATGACCTTCTATCATCACAAGCAATCAAGTGAAGACCCATTCAATGTTTTTGTAATCTCCAGCTATTTCTTGTTAGACTTGGAGTTGAGAACACATCCACCCAAGAATACATAAAATAGTAGATATTAACATCCTTAGTAACATTAATATCCTTTAAGACATCAAGAAAATTATCAATACATTGGTTTGTGTTGGAGGTGTAAGCTGCGCACCTCTCGAAGAGGCTCCAGAATGAAGCAGAAGGCACAAAATGGTCCCATAAGGAAATGGGAAGATGAGAACGGGCAACTCAAATAAGGAAATTGGAAGACTTGTGGTTGTCCCTTGGTACTGGCCCTCTATAAAATGTCGTTTCGAGCATGTTTCATGCATTTTGTAAAAAACAATAATTTTGTTGTAAGAAACTTGCTTTAATTATGTTAGAATGAGCAAGGGGTTTGTGCTTGTAGTGTTTTGGGTTTACAATTTAGGAATTCTTTAGGGTACAAGCTTTAGGGTTTGGCATAGAGAAAGACAGAAAGAAAGCTTTATTAATGTCTTCTAATGCCAAAAAGCATATAAGACAGAGTAGTACATCTCAAGTGTGTATTAACATGGGAGCATAGTAACTCCGCAAAGCAACTAAAGAAAAATATCTAAAATACATAATGTCTATCATTAAAAGAACTGCAACAAACGGAAATATATCCAAGAGATAGAACTATATGTGATATCAGTTGAGGCTACTGAAGAAATCCATAATACGAGGCCCAGAGGATGATACTACAGTCCGCTACATGCACTATTAAGATAACGAACTTGTCCATCCCGATAAATCACCCACCTAACTGTAAACTTTTGGGAGAGGACAATATCTTGTCTTTTCTTTTTAAGATCAAGTGCCTTGGAGCCGAACTGAAAAAGGAGTTGGCTCCTAAGCTTACTAGAAACCTATTTGCAACAATCATAGGAAAATGGTTGTTTTTCAAGAAAATTTTGTTCTTGTAAAGAGCACATGGACTAACATTGTGATTGCAAGTGGGTTGTGACAAAACGGTGGCCTATGCCTGTTAGAGGCGGAGGCAATTTCAAGTACAATGCCAAAGAGGACTGGAAATTCAGTCCATATTACTAAAGATGGTTTGAGAAAAGGCAAAGTTGTCTCAAGCAATGGTATACCGAGTAGCAATGTTACTGCTGTTCTAAATCTCATTTTCGGGAATTTAAAATTGCTGGTTTCTTGCAAAATATAAAGGACAGGAGGCTTATGTTCTATAATCATAAAGATTATCTCGAGGAAAAGGGTAAGGACATTGTTGATGTATCTACTCAACCTCTCAGCCTTTTATTTTCTTGATATCTTCTCCTTCACCTAAAGCACCTAGAAGCTTCCTAAGTTGTATCTCAAGGTTATGGAAGATGGAGTTGCTATCAATGGTGGTTCTAGTGAAGGTAGGAGTTTGAAAGAGGAAGACCTCTCCTATGTTGAATTTTGCTTCAAAGGCAAGAATAATCTGGAGACAACTTGATTATATGTAAATTTATTTGAAAACATATGACATGCTTTGATTGTAAAGACCATTACTTTCTCAGCTTATTCAAACAGCTGTGCATTGATCATTGTCAGTATAATACAGATAACTATATTAACAGAGTATAAACAAAAGGCTTTTGATACAATTTCCACATAAAGGGAAGAACAATTTCAAAGAAATTGGAAAAACTAGAAGAATTGAAGAAATGCTTTGATAGGTTAGGATCTATTTTCATTTTGTGATTGCTCCTCATTAACAAATTTGAACTTATCTAAAGTTCCAAGCAAAATGCTTTCCAAGGACATGAAATAAATCCAAGTGACATTAATGAAAGTGACATTTATCTTTGCATCTTGAACCAAATAATTCACTTCCAAATGACCTCTGTGGCCAAGATAGTATTTGTAAATGTCATATCCTTGTGAAGTGAACATCCAAAATTCAACAGCAAATCCAAATCTAACAATGAGATGGCATCACTATGTATGAAGGCAATAATGACACGAAAGAGGTCCCAATGTGTAGTAAAGAAGTATAGAATTTGTTTGTTGTGGTCCATGGATAGCAAAGTAATGATTAGTACAACCTTGAGATATGTTGAAAGGTCTCGACACTTATCAATATTGTAGCATTGTCAATGAGGTTGGATGGTAGCTTAGAAGCCCGTTCCGACCCTTTTGAGTCGGAACGTACTGTATGTTTTGTACAGTACGTTTCAGAACAAACTGGGTCGGAACATTTTTTTTTTAAAACAAAAAAACCAGGTATCAAAGTGCCACCTGCCGGTCGTGATCTTCCTTCTTCCTTCTTGATAATATATTGAGTGATGCTTTATAATGCATTGAGGGATGCTAGAGATTAGAAACGTTGGAAAACATACAGTTCAAGCAGATTCCCTTGTTAAGGTAATCTCGATTTCTTTGTTAAAATTACAGCTATTTGATGAGCGACCTCCACGGCCAGCAACAGGGGCGATCATCAGGACCAGCTCAATCTCTTTTGGTTTCCTTGGACCGCAATGGACCACCACCACCATATCGGTTACAATCACGTCCTCCTTTTTGTTTGTCTCTGATATCTTCTCTGACTGCTGCTCACGTTGATCCTAGAATAGCTATTGCCACGTTATATATAATCCGAGCTAGAATCGCTGTCTGAGCCACGCTATATACCTTGATTCTGTTCCTTAATCTCCCATTGCTTTGTTAAAAAACCACGTTATCTATATCCGAGCTAGAATCGCTGTTTGAGCCACACTATTATCTTGATTGCGTTCTTAATCTCCATTGCTTTGTTAAAAACCACGTTAATTATATCAGAGCTAGAATCGCTGTCTGAGCCATGCTATATATCTTGATTGCGTTCCTTAATCTCCATTGCTTTGTTAAAAACC